>JAJLSG010000497.1:0-16080 GCA_030567495.1 Ambrosiozyma neoplatypodis | reverse complement strand
TCCAGGATTGATTAAAATAAGATACGACTCCATATAAATTAAGTCAATTAAGGGACTGTTTGCTTTGAAATTTGAATTGAACGCGCTGAGTCAGAGATTAAATTGAGATTGAGATTTGAGATTTGAACAAGATAAGAAAATATATCAACTTAATCCTCCTGAGCAACCATCAAACAATCAAATATAGAACAGTTTAAATTTAAAAATGTCAAATATAGAATTGATTACTGTTCCAGCTACTTATATCAAACAGATAGAATCTCAACTGATCTCAACTATCAATAGAGGTTATAATAAACCAAGATATAGATATGGAGTTATTGAAACTTCAAGAGTTAAAGAATCAATTTATGATGATTTTGGTATAAATGATAAAGATAATTTTCATTTTGGTTTTATATTTGCTCCAACAAATAAATTAAACAATAATAATTCAAAAAAAATTAATTTTAAATCAAATGATGATGGTTCAACTTATACTTCAAAATTAATTGAAAAACATCCATTAGGTTCAATTTCATTAGATAAAAATAATATTAAATATATTCAATCACCTGAAAGATTAAATGAATTAATTAATAAATATGGATCTGATATAGAATTTGAAATATTAGGTACAATTGCAATTAAATCATTTAATGATATACCTGGTGAATTTGAATTAACTGCATTTACATCATTTTATCCAGGAGTTTCATCATATTTATTAGGATTTATTGATGAATTTTCTAAAAAACAATTAAAAGCTACTAAATTATGGGTAGATGTAATTGAAGCACATCAATTAACTGAATTTTATGAGAAATTTGGATTTAAATTTGTTGAAAGAATTGAATGTAAAGTTGATCCTGCCACTCATATGTTACTTGGATCTACATTAGAAGATGGAGTTAAAGCTAGTTGCGATTTTAATTTAGTTTTAATGTCAAAAGAGTTATAAATTAAAAGGATTATATAGAATATATAGAAATACATGTAACTTAACTCTGTTTTGTACACGACCTCGCTATTTTTCAATTTTTCAATTTCATCGAATTTGAATTTTGAACAGCTAGGTTTTCAACGTTCCTTGAGTCATCGCCTCTTAAATTTATATATATATGAACTTTTTGAAGTCTTTCAACTCATTTATAGGCTTAAGACAGTTACAATTATCAAATTTCAATTTAAATTCATTATCTTTCCGTTATAATAATTATTATTCAACTTTAATTAACAAAAAAAAAACTATTAAAAAAAAATTAAATTTAAATTCAAATTTACAAATTAAAAAATTTAAAATGACTGAACAAGAATTTAATAGAGATCAATTAGAATCTGTTTTAAAAAGAAGATTCTTTTATGCTCCAGCTTTTGAAATTTATGGTGGTGTTTCTGGTTTATATGATTATGGTCCAGCTGGTTGTGCTTTTCAAGCAAATGTTATTGATGCTTGGAGAAAACATTTCATTTTAGAAGAAGATATGTTAGAAGTTGATTGTACTATGTTAACTCCTTATGAAGTTTTAAAAACTTCAGGTCATGTTGATAAATTTGCTGATTGGATGTGTCGTGATTTAAAAACTGGTGAAATTTTTAGAGCTGATCATTTAATTGAAGAAGTTTTAGAAAGTAGATTAAAAGGTGATAAACAAGCAAGAGGTCATCAAATTGAAGAAAAAGAAGAAGATGCTGATAAGAAGAAAAGAAAGAAGAAGGTTAAAGAAATTAAATTAATTAAATTAGATGATGAAACTATTCATGAATATGAAACTGTTTTAGCTAAAATTGATGGATTTTCAGGTTTAGAAATGGGTGAAATTATTAAAAAATATAATATTACTAACCCTGCAACTAATGGTGCATTAGAACCTCCTGTTGAATTCAATTTAATGTTTGAAACTGCAATTGGTCCATCAGGTCAATTAAAAGGTTATTTAAGACCAGAAACTGCTCAAGGTCAATTTTTAAATTTTAATAAATTATTAGATTTTAATAATGAAAAAATGCCATTTGCTTCTGCATCAATTGGTAAATCATTTAGAAATGAAATTTCTCCAAGAGCTGGTTTATTGAGAGTTAGAGAATTTTTAATGGCTGAAATTGAACATTTTGTTGATCCAGAAAATAAAAAACATCATTCATTTGATTTAATTAAAGATATTGAATTAACTCTTTTACCAAAAGAAGTTCAAGAAGCAGGTTTAACTGAAGTTAAAGTTATAACAATTGGTGAAGCTGTTAAATCAGGTTTAGTTGATAATGAAACATTAGGTTATTTCTTAGCTAGAATTTATTTATTTTTAACAAAAATTGGTGTTGATCCAAAGAAATTAAGATTTAGACAACATATGGCAAATGAAATGGCTCATTATGCTCAAGATTGTTGGGATGCAGAATTAAAAACATCATATGGATGGATTGAATGTGTTGGTTGTGCTGATAGATCAGCATATGATTTAACTGTTCATTCAGCAAGAACTAATCAAAAATTAACAGTTAGAGAATCATTACCAGAACCAAAAGTTGTTGAACAATTAGAATGTGAAATTGAAAAGAAGAAATTTGGACCTAAATTTAGAAAAGATGCACCAAAAGTTGAAAAATGGTTATTATCAAGAACTGAATGTGAATTAGAAGAATTATCAAAAGAATTAGAAAGTAAATTAAAAATTACAACTACTAAAATTCCAGAAGTTGAAGGTGAAATTGAAATTCCATCAGATTTAGTTAAAATTTCTAAAAAGACTAAAACATTACATATTAGGGAATATACACCAAATGTTATTGAACCATCATTTGGTATTGGACGTATTTTATATTCTATTTTTGAACATTCATTTTGGACAAGACCAGAAGATTCAGCTAGATCAGTTTTATCTTTACCACCATTAGTTGCCCCAACTAAAGTTTTATTAGTTCCATTATCAAATAATGATTCATTACAACCAATTGTTAAACAAGTTAAATCAGCATTAAAAGCTAAACAAATTCCATTTAAAGTTGATGATTCAGGAGCATCAATTGGTAAAAGATATGCTAGAAATGATGAATTAGGTACACCATTTGGTATTACAATTGATTTTGAAAGTATTGAAGATGGCTCAGTTACATTAAGAGAAAGAGATTCAACCAAACAAGTTAGAGGTAGTATTTCTGAAATTGTTGAAGTTATTCTTGAAATCACTTATCAAGGTGTTAGTTGGATTGATGGTGTTAAAGGATTAAAACCATTTGAAAGTAACAATGAAGATTGATGTACTGTTTATACTTTTATATTTTATACTTTTATATTTTATATGTTAAATAATAACCCTTAACAGAACAATAACCCAAAGAACTTTGAAAGAAGGATCGTCCCATCAGAATAGTACCCACCATCCTCGCACCTCTGCACCTCTGCACAGCCAGAAAAACAGCCATTTCAAATTAAACTCACTAACTGAGTTCAACAACTACACGTCCACTATCCCTTCACAGCTCAACTCTGCTCAAACATCCTATTCTGATACTTCAAACAGCTGCTTATTTGGCTACTACTACTTAGACTACCCACTCTCCGTCATTCCTTCCTCTTTTATTTAGCTATCTGCTCTGTTTTACATCGAAATCGTCTCCTGTTCTGCTAATAAATTTATTATATTAGAATAAAATTAATTAAGAGACTCCTCTCATATATTATATTAGATTATATTATGACTACAACAACTATGCCTGATTCTGCCACAACAACAACAGCATCCTCTTCTCCTCATATTTTGAAGTCGGATTCAAATACTTCTTTGGATCCCAATACTTCTTCTGAATCGGCTTCTTTACCTCGTTTTAGAGGTACTTTAAACGTTAACGCTTTAGCTAATTCAACTTTAGATTCAAACAATCCAAATGAACCTCATCAATTTCATTCAACTCATTCTGATTTTCAATATCCTCCTCAAATTATTAATCCTAAAACACATAGTTATAAAGATTCAATAGATTGGGATTCTTCTGATGATGATGATGAAACTAAATTTAATAATAATAATAACAACAATAATAATAATAATATTGATGATGATACTTCTTATGAAGAAGGTCAACTAGCAACAGTTGCTTCCATTGGTAAAGTTGAAGTTATTTCTTCTCCTCATAATAATTTCAAAAGTGCTAGTAATTCTCCTTCTTTATCAATGTCTAAATTACCAATAAATGAATCTGAAGAACAATTAATACCAAGTCATAGTTCTCTAGTATATAACAGCGTTGATGATTTTAATTTTTTACCTTCTCATAAACATTCTCCTTCTCAAGATACTGAATATTTACAACAAGGTCATTTTGAAGGTAAAGCCGCTAATTTTGAAAATGATATTCAAATTTTAACTCCTCAACATTTACATAAAAAACAAGCTTCTTTAGGTGCAATTGATAAACCACTGTCTTCTACTTCTCCAATTAGAACTTCCTCAATTGAAAATAATAAATTAAATAAAGTTGGAACAGGTGATACTGCTTCTCAGTTACCTTCAATAAATCTACATGATAAACCTAATTTTAATTCTTTTCATGAAGGTAATAGTAATTTATCGAATTCAACCTCAGGAAGTCCTGTTTTAGAAATACCTGAAAGAAAAGATTTACAAGAATTAACTGTCCCTGATAGAAAAGATTTACAACATAGAATGGCTTTACATAATAATAAGAATAATATTACTACAACAAATGATAATATCATTGTTAATAACAATAATTCTCCTAGTTCAAGATTATCTGATTATAGTAATTCCAATCAAATGGTTCAAGATATTATTGATGGTTATGATGATTCTCAAAACTGTACTAATGACCCAACACATGATCATAGTTATCAATCTTCAACTCAAATTTCAAGAGCTTCTTCAACAACAAAAAATAATAATTCAACTTCTTTTAACACTACTTCATCGACTTTAAATCATTCTGCTGTTACACCTGTCTTACAACAAGGCGGTTATTATGATCATTCTGGTTTTAATACTCCTTCATCTTATCAGCCAAAACTCTCTTCTCCTTATATTGGTAAAAATGTTAGATCAAATTCAATAAGTTCTACTTCAACTACTCCAACTTTGGGTAAACAATTACCTCACCGTAATTCTTTAACTCAATCTTCTTCAAGTTCTCTAAAAAGAAGTAAAACTAAAAAAGTTTTTGGTGGCTTTTCATCTTTATTCCGTAACTCAAGGTCAAATTCTCAATCTCATGTTACAATTTCAAATCCATCTGCTTTTACAACAATTAGATCAGTTACTTTTGATGAAGAAACTCAAACTTTAAAAAATTTACCTGATGAATGGGTTAGAGTTTTATCTGATCAAGGTATTTCAGCAGAAGAACAAAATAAAAATCCTGAAGCTGCTAATCAAGTTATGAATTTTTATTCTAAAAATAATTTTGATGATGGTAATAAATTCATGCAATTACAACAACGTGGTTCTTCTTCGAGTGAAGATAACGATAGTGGTATTAATTCAAGTTCTGAATTTAAAACTCCAAATATTTCTTATAGTTCCAAATTTGATAGCCCGCTGTTTAAAACTCCTGTTTCTGCAATAAATTCAAATTCAACCCCACAAGCTTATAGATCTCCTTATTCAACACCTTCAACTAATATTTTAGAATCAACTTTAACTTCAACAAATGGTCCTTCTAAAGATGATGAATTTATTCCAAGAAGACATGCACCACCGCCACCACCTCCAGGTACTCTGAATACTAATATTATCAATTCTAATAGTAATAATGGCAGTATCAAATCTCCTAGTGTTGTTAAAAAGATCCCAACTTCGGGTTCAATTACAACAATTTCAACTGCTGCAACTGCAACACCATCTCACACTAATACTGTTAAATCCCCTGTTAGAGTTCATTCAAAAATTGCTTCTCCAAAGCAAGCACATTCTCCAACTTTCTTAAGTCATTTATCACGTAAATTTTCTCAAAAATCTCATCCACCACAAAGACCTGTTATTATTCATTCTGCTCCTGGTGCTAATTCTCCAAATGGTCCTCAACAAATTTCCTCAGCTCAATTATCAAATGCTCATAGAATGGCCCCACCGTCTCCAATATTACAACAAATTCAAGCTGAATCCCCTAAGTTTTCATCAAATGGATTACAAAAACAACAAAGTAACATCACAGCTCATCGTCCTGCACCTCCTATTCCCTCATCTCCAGCAAAGAATAATATTCAAAGCAATAATAACAATCAATCTTTAGATATTAATAAACCATATGCTCATATTCCACAAGCTGTTAAATCTCCACCTATTATTCCTCAACCTCAATCTGCTGAACTTATCGAAGGATCGCCTGAAAAAAAGAATATCAATATCAATATCAATAATAATAATAATAATAATAATAATAATGAAGTTATTAGTCCAAGTATTAAACTAGGCTCTCTAACATGTCAAGATTCTCCAAAGAAAGTCACAGAAATTGATAATATTAAAGAATCAATTATTAATAATACAACTAATAGCCTTGCTAATAATGCTAATAAAACAATGCCACCTGTTCCTCAAGGTAGTAAATTCCAAGGTAAGCATCCATTAACTGAAGCTGAGCAAGAAAGAAGACGTGAATTAAGAAAAGCTAAAGAAAAGAAATATATGGCTAGATTAATGGAGATGTGTTCATCTGATGATCCACATGAAATTTATCACGATCAAGTTAAAATTGGTCAAGGTGCTTCAGGTGGTGTTTATACTTCATATGATGTTAGAACTGGCGAATGTGTTGCTATTAAACAAATGGAACTGGAAAGACAACCAAAGAAAGAATTAATTATTAATGAAATTCTGGTTATGAAAGGTTCACAACATAAGAATATTGTTAATTTCATAGATGCTTACTTATTAAAGAAAGATCTTTGGGTTGTTATGGAATACATGGAAGGTGGTTCATTAACTGATATTGTTACACATTCTGTTATGTCTGAACATCAAATGGCTTGTGTTTGCAGAGAAACTTTACAAGGTTTGAAATTTTTACATTCTAAAGGTATTATTCATAGAGATATTAAGTCTGATAATATTTTATTATCATTAGAAGGTGATATTAAATTAACTGATTTTGGTTTTTGTGCTCAAATTAAAGATTATTCAGCTAAAAGAAATACAATGGTTGGTACTCCATATTGGATGGCTCCTGAAGTTGTTACAAAGAAAGAATATGGTCCAAAAGTTGATATTTGGTCATTAGGTATCATGACGATTGAAATGATTGAAGGTGAACCTCCATATTTAAATGAAACTCCGTTAAGAGCATTATTTTTAATTACAACAAATGGTAAACCAAAGCTGAATGATAAAGATTCTTTGAGTAAGAATTTACAAAACTTCTTAGATTATTGTTTAGAAGTTGATGCTGATAGAAGATATGATGCTTTCCAATTATTAACAACTCCATTTATTGCAGATGCTGATGATACTATATCGCTGTCTCCTTTAGTTAAATTAGCTAGAATGCAAAAATTGAGTGAAAGATCAGATGATGAAGATGAATAGAATACTTTTTCATTTAGATACCATTTCAATATAATCTTTTTTTTTTTAGAATTTGATATTTCAAATTAAGTCTGTTTGGTTATCTAATGATTTCTTTTTTTCGGTTTTGTTGAAATTTAATTGTGTTATTATTATTCAAGTGAATTTAAAGTTTTATCTAAATTTAGGTACCAAATATTTATAATATTTTGTTTCTCTTCTTCCATTTCTATCATCATTTGTTTCCCACATTATTATTATTATTATACTTCTGCCTTTAGAAAGAAAAATCACTTGCTTATTGTTGTTATCTTGCCTCATAAAAAAAATACAACATTTTGTTTTTAGTTCGATATACTCTTGTTATTTTTTACAGTCTAAATTATTTTTCCTGATATGATTTAACCTATATGCTTTTCCTTTGTCTTTTCTTCTTCTTTTTTTCAAATTTGCTGCATGTATTTTCCATTTTTCTTTTACTGTTTATTTGATTTGCTGGTCCCATTTCTCATCTTTTATATTATGTTACCCCCCTTTTTAACAATTATATTTTTCAGTTCTCTATTCGTTTCCCATTTCATTGCTCTTTCATATTTTATTTTTTATTAGTATTATAAGACCCTTCATTGTTTTCAACTTTTTTTATCTCATACTTTTTCTTATTGTTGATGATCAGCTAGTTGGTTATTATATATTGATTTTATTTTTGTCTAATTGCCTTGTCCTTAATTGTTTTTATTATATCTCTTTCTTGCTTGTTCTATAATCTTATTATTATTTTATCACTATTACTATTACTACTATTATTATAATTATTATTATTACTATTACTTTTAAACTTATGTTATTTTCTCTTATTATCTGTTTTTTACTTTGATTTTTTCTTGAATTAATTATTGATTAATTTTCGTTTTCGTTTTCGTTTTCGTTTTGTTTTCATTATTTTACTTATGTTTATTTCTTTTAATAGTATTACAAAACCATTTTACTTTTTATTTTTATTTCTATCTTAGAAAAGACTTAATTTAACTTAATTCCAATCCATATAGTATTTATCTCTTTTTTAAATATTAAAAATAAAAGCACTTTTTGAATATTTCTTTTTTCTATAATTTATTTGTTTGTTTTGTATCATTAACTTGAATTAATTTTTACTAAAATACAATTTTTGCTCAATTTTAGTTATATTTTCTTTACTTTTCAGTGTTTTCACTTATTATTTATTATTTCTCAATTACTTTACTTTTCACTATTTTATTTTCATTTTATTTTTACATTCTTTTTCATTTACAACTTGTATTTTCCAGTTCATATAATTAATTACTTTCCTCTTATTGTAATAAAAATCATTTGAATCTAATTTAACATTTATCTTTTGTAAATTTTCTAACTAATATTTATTTATTTATTGAATTGAATCAAGAAAAATATTAAAATTCTTTAAAGTTACAAGAATATACAATTTGAAATAAACAAACAAAATAACAAAAACAAGAAAGTAAAATAACTAATTAAATAATAATAATAATAATAATAATAACTAAAAAGTTGAAAATAAGGTACAAAATAGTAATAATAATAAACTAAAATAAACGTGAAAAGGAAAGAAAAATAGGAATCACAAATTTAATACTGTACAAAAAATATTATAAAAACATAAAAACAAAATAAAAATAAAAATACTGGAATCATTTGCAACCATTAAAGCACCTTATTCGTCACCATCTAAATCCATAGTTTCATCAGAAACAACAACATATTTGGCTTGAACAAAAAATAGTTTGGCATCACTTTTACCAATATTAATAAATTGATATGAATTTCCCATCGGCACCTCAAAAGAGCAACCTGTGGTAGCTATAAATGTTGAAGAAGATAAATTAACTTGTAATGGACCATTGATGACATAAAAAATAAAATAAGTATCATTATTTGATCTAAGTGATTTTCTATGACCATTTGGTATAACCAAAACACCACAACCACAAAATTCACTATCTTGATCGAATAAAGTCATTATTTTAAATCTTTCATCATCATTCGAAACATGAGCTATAGTTTTGTATTTTCCCGGAGCAAACCCAACTGTTCTTTCAATTTGATTTTTTGATTCTGGTCCTTCAAAAACTGGTATGCTTAATCTACCTTCTGATATCCATTGAGCTCCTTCTACATTATTTAAAGATTCTTCTTCTTTATCTTCTATCTCATCATCACTTAATGTTAATGCCCGTTGCATATGATCATTGCTCGAAGCTTCAATAACAGCTTCTGTTTCATGCTCTTCAAGTACTGCTGCTGCTCCTCTTCTAGCTGGTTTTGCTGTAGATTTATGTTTAGGTTTATTTGATGTTGTAGCCCTAGTAGCTCTTTTCTTCGCTGGAGCTTTCTTACTTGTTTTCTTGGCTGTTTCTACTGGTGTAATTGATGATGTTTCTGTTGCTGTAGTTGTTTTGGAAGTAGATGATTTATTATCAACTTTTGAAGCAGTGGGAATATGGTTTTTACGTGTTCTAGTTGCACGTTTAGTAGTAGTTTCTGATTGATCGTGCAATGGATCCACAACTTCTTTAAATTCTCTAACACGAACACTGTTTTCTATCTTTGATTCATAAACAACCTTCTCGTTTCTCCATGACTCTAGTGGTTTTATTCTATGTCTTGATGATTTTCTAATTGGCCCAGCAGGTATTTCAGATTTCGGTTTTCTAGTTCTTGTTCTCTTTGATTTATTAGTTAATGTTTCTGGTGCTGTTGTTTTCTTAGATGAAGACGGTTTATTCTTCTTCTTTTTCGGTTGTTCTTTGGTTATAATAACTGAATCAGTAGAGCCTTCCCTAGAATTGACTTCTCTAGGTTCTTCCTCATATTCAGATTCATAGGAATCAACAGGTTCAGGTAATTTTCTTTTCTTTCCTCTTCCAGTTTTAGATAATGCTATTTTTTTAGTAACTGATGCCATATCATGAGTAGTTAATGACTTTCTGCTTTTGGAGGATTTTGATTTTGATTTTTGATCTTTAGAATTTTCAGGTTCTTGAATTTCAATTACTTCAACTAAATCTTTTTCTTGTTGTTGTTCATCTTCTTCTTCGTCTTCTATTTTTTCTTCTTCATTTTCTTTGTTTTCTAATTCTGATTGTTTTTGTGATATCTTAGAAGCTAAACTTGGATTTCTTATTTCTTCATTTGAATTTTCTTTATCTTTAGAAATTCCATTACTTGTATGTTTTGAAATTAAGCTATTATTTTCTTCGTGTGCAGATTCAAATGGATTTATCATTTTAGTTTTTTTAATAGGGGAAGGAGCTAACGATTCTCTATGATTTGTAATTGCAGGATTTGTATTTGAATTTGAAGCCAATAAATTTTCAGTTAAAGGTTTATTATGTTTAGATGGACTTTTAATTAAAGGAGAAGAAGGTGAACCATTTATATGTTTTTTTTTTGATCTATGAGACAGACTTCCAGGTATAATTGGGGAACCTAAATTAGTAGCAGAGTTTATTAATTTATCCCCAGCATCTTCATTTTCACTATCACTATAATTATCATTATTATTATCATCTGGTGTATCTGGTGAATTAGCAGTTGGTTGATCTAATTTTGAACGATTGGCAGTTGGACTATCTTGATCAATATCATGAGGTCTTGAATTAAAACTATATCTTTTACTTGCTCTTTTAGGAGTATATATTTTCTTTCCTTCAGGAGATTCGTATTCATCATCAGATAATTTATTATTATTAAAGAAATCATCAATACTTTCTAAACCATTTGCATCTTTAGTTGGTGTTTTTGAAGGTTGAAACCCAGTTTTTCTTCCTTGTTTTCCAGGGAAAACAAACCTGGTACTATTTCTTCTTTGACTCATTATCTAAAAGGGTATATTATGTTGTTTTTAATATATAACAAACAACACGACGCGACGAATAAATGGGAATTGGTACAGTTTTGGACAGAAAACAGAGATGGTGATATCAGTAAAAACCTATTGAAAGTAAATAGAAAAAGGTAATGGATAGCAATGGGTTTGTGGAAGTTGTTGTTCAATGGGTTGTTTACCCTATAAGTCAATCTACGTTGGTGTTGGTTTTGTTTTGGAAAAGGGAAATTAAAATAACTTCGCTGGAGCGGTGCAGAGGTGTGGTGGCCAGAGACCCATTTTCAAATTTTTCAAATTGTGTCTATACAGTTATCTATACATTTATACAGTCTATCAGCACACGTTCAGCTTCAGCTGCTCTCTTTGCAAGTGCTGCTGTTTGATCGAAACCTTGGCCCCAGCATCCTCCATCTCATCAAATAGGGCTCCCCATTCATATTCTCCTTTTTCCAAAAACACAACTCCTAAATCAAATTCAACTGACTCTCCCGCTTCAACTTCTTTCCCAATGCCAAATTGTAAAACTCCATTGAATAAAACTTTACGTTCTAATGATCCTGATGACGATCTACAAACTGGTATATGTCGAAGCATTCCAAATATTGACCATTGGTATCTGTTTATTAATTTAATGTGAACATTATAAAACTCTCCTAATTGAACTAAATCTTGATCAACTGAGTTGCCTTCTGTATCCAATAATGTAATATTAATTCCAACTTTTTCAACTTCTAAAATTTCAACCATTTTTGAAGAAAATCTAATACTTCTTAAATCAATTGTACCTGATCTATTTGTATTTAATTCAATTGAATCTTCCATTATTTTCCAACATGCTCTTATTCTTTTCATCAATTCATTTCTATACCAAAATGCATGATTTATAAATTTCTTTTCACCTTCTGGTGTTTTTGAATCAAAAATAAATTGTTTATTTCTTAAGCTTGGAATACGTTCATTTAAATAATCTAAATCAAATGACATTCTTTTAATTGGAACTAAAACTCTTGCATTCTTTTTAGCTTGTAAATAAATAGTTGTTGAGAACGCATCTTTTGGCAAATGTTCAATCGGACCATTATGTTCTTGAAATTCAGGATCTAAGGATCCTGATAATAATGATTGTAATGAAACTTCCATTTCTTGTGACCATGAATTTATAAAATCTAAGGCCAATAAACAAAAATCAGATAATTTATGTCCTTGTTCGACCATTAATTTTAAATATGGCCAACAATTATTGTTATTAACACCTGATAGTTTAGTATTTGAAGATAATGGAATAAATTCACATCCAACCAATTCTACGCTTGGATAAACTGTAACATTAACAGGAACAGTCAATTTTCTAGAAGTAATTGAATTTTCTTCTCCTATATTACAATTTGAATATTCTAAAATTAAACTTGCTTCTTTAACTCCACGTTTACCCCAAATTTCCATATTTAAAGTAAATTCAGAATTTCCTGGTATATTATCTAATGCATTTTTATTTAAAATTTTGAATGGCTTTTTTTTAATTAAATAATATTCAATTTCATAAACTTCATTTGGTGGTAAGTTTTTATTGCTTAAAAGTTGATTCAATGGTTCAATTGTTGAATCATTAAATCTTGAAACTAAATTATTAATTTCAACATCTGATGTATTTTTCAATAGAACATCAAATCTTTTACATTCACCTTCTAATAATGTAATCCATTTATTACTTAAATTAACGTCTAATAATTTCAAAAATGGTTGTGCATTTAAAACTTTTAATTCAACAATTTTATAGTCTTGGTCGTTAATATTATTATTTTTTAGACATTGAAATGCAGAATGTGATTTTAATTTTGGAACTGAATGATCAGCTTTAACATCTATTCTAAATACTTGTCTTTGAGTAGAACAAACAGTTGCATAAATACCATCAATCTTCAAAATCCCAGTATCTGATGCAATTATAAATAACGGAACACGTGTGGTTGATTTTGGTTTTAATGTAACCGGAACTTTACTCTGTGAAGAGTCAATACTAGCTTTTTTAAAACTGACCTCACTTCTAATTGGAAAATCATCTTTAGTGCATAATTGTAAATCAACAATTTCGATTTCAAATGGGAAAGAATTTTGAATTGTAACAGTTGCATCACTAATATCATTTTGAATTAAGCTATCCTTAATACTTGGAAAAATTTCTAAATCTTGAATTAATAAAGAATCCCAAAATTTAGGTCTCTCGTGTGCTTTTTGTTCCAAAATTAATGGTTTTATAACTTTATAAATTTCTAATTGATCATCATCTGAAAGAACAGGCCTATAATTATTTAAAAGAATAGAACCATATTTAACAGTAAATAAATTCAGATCAATTATTTGAGAAAATTTAAAAACTTGAATTAAAACTCTCTTTTGAATACTTGATGGTTTTATAGCAGTTGATTGATTATTATTATTATTATTATCAACAATATTATTAACATTAATTCCATATGTTTTACAATAATCATCAAGAATATGAGCTAAGTTATCACACAAATATGACTTATTTGAAGTCAGAATATCAGAATTCAGAACCAATTCAATAAGTTCATTAATTAATAAAGCTTTTTTTCTATATAATTTCAATTTTGAATAAATTTCAATCATTTCATTATAAATATTGCATTTTTCGTGTAATGGGAGTTCTTTAAAACGTTGATTAAACAGAGATGAAGACAGTTCAGTTATTTTTGTGATATCAAAGTCATCATTTAATTTGTCATCATCTGTTGAAAAGTAAGGTAAATTATATATTATATTATTAATTGAATTAGAGTTGAATTCTTTATTAAATGCAATTGGAATTAAAAATTTAATATATCTTAAATTGCAATCACAAAAAACAGGCTGTGGAACACGGTCATCTGGTTCTGACATTGCTAAAACATAATATGATAATGCTTTATCAAAAACTTTTATTATTAATTCTGGAATTGTTTCTAATGGAAATTGTGGAATCTGAGATGAAACTAATTGAGCAGCAGCTGGTCCGTTAAGAGATGCTTGTAAAGAAGGTCTAGGTGAGCTAGTTGGGCTTTTAATTGGAAAAGGAGAATTGCTTCCATCTCTAACAGGTGAAATTGAAGGATTATCAATTAATGAATTAACAAAAGACGGTAATTGAAATGGTACTTCCAAATATGTTAAAATTAAACAACAAACAGCGATACCTTCTAATGACGATGCTAACCATAAATTATCTTGAGCAAGTTTTAGACATTCAGCAGCAACACAAAATTCACCTAAAGCTAATTTAGTATTACCGGCTAATAAATTGAAATTACCTGATAATTTACTTCTTCTACCTCGTATCACTTTTTCACTGGTAGTTTCAAATGAACCAGTTAATCTTTTTCTAGCTTTATCCTTTTTAACAGTAGTAGGGATTCTTGATGGTAAAATTGCAGTCATCGAAGCAGGGGACCTTGGAACAACATGATGATATGCAGACGCATAAGTTGATAAAGATGATAAAAATTTTGAAGTTAAATCACAAATGGCAGTTTCTAAACTTTGAGAATTTGAATCAACTGAAAATACATTTTCGATATCAAATGAAGTTCCAGTAGGTGAGTCAAAGATAATTATAAAATGTGAAATAACATTTGTATAATTTTTTTGAAGTTCATTTTTATGTTTAGTTAATTGATCTTTCGTTAAACTTTCAGACCATTTTGTAATACCAATAATTGAAAATGTTTTTCTAAAAGGTTCAAAATCATGTAATAATAAAGAATTCGAATCATCTATATAACCTTGAAAATTATAGTGAACTCTACCTTTTGGAAATGCTTGTGGATTAAATAAAATACCTTGTTCTGGGATCAAATCAACTAATCTAACTTCTTCAACAGTTTTCAATTGATTAATATATTTGTTAAAATCACTTCTTTTGAGGCTATTAATAGGTGCTATAAGAGATCTAACTCTTGCTGGATTAACAAATGAATAGTTATCCATCTAGTCTGTAATTGAATAGAGGTTGAAGTTATACGTTAGCAAAAAGTTGATGTAGAGTCCGAGCTGTTAGCTGTTAGCTGTTTGTTTGTTTTTTGTTTTTCGAATAATTTAAAGCCTTTGAAGAAGTTGCGCGTTTGAAATCATTTAATATTTAATATTTACATTGGGGTGACCACTGAAATATAGAAACAAAATTAACATACCGTTTTATTCATTAATTAAGATAAATCGTAAAGATTAAAACCATAAATGAAAATGAAAGGTACATGTAAATAAAATTAAAAAAAAGTCTGTTTTTTTTAAAAAAAATAGTAATACATGTACAGAGAAACAAATTTAATTATGAATTATCAATTGGTAAATAAAATAAAATAAAATAAAAATCAAATGGAACAAAAGTTAAAAATTTAAACACTATTAAAGAAAAAGGAGGGGGGGGGAGGGTAAAGTTAGTTAGTTAGGGGTAAAACAAAGTTAATCACAGTTTCACAATATTAAAAAGTTAGAGGTTCAGTAAACTTTAACAAAAAAGTAGACAAACGTATCACAACGTACTCTCGCCTTTTTTAGGAAAAGAATAAAAGTCTTTATTAATAACTTTAATATCTGATGTATAGTATAGTATTATTAGTATATATTAATCTGAGTAAAAACAAAACAAAAATTATTACGTAAGCGCTTACGTAAGCAAACATGTAAGCTCGATTTTGAAATCTG
>JAJLSG010000496.1:0-16136 GCA_030567495.1 Ambrosiozyma neoplatypodis | reverse complement strand
ATTCATAAAACATCTGCACGGCCGGAATCTAATTCTGTTCAATTATAAGTAATAATTAAGTAATTCTTGCAACTTGCAACTTGCAACCAAAATTATATAAATACATTCAATTTCCCACTTCTATTTCTTTTCGGCACTAGCTCACTTCTTCTTTCCTCTTTTTTCTCTTCTTTTTTCTTTATAAGTCACACTCGCTTAACAAGTCATATCAACTAATTAACTTTCAAAAATGCAATTCTCTTCAGTCGTCTTCTCAACCATTACTTTATTATTATCTTCACAAGTTTCAGCTAAAGCTGCTGTTGTCACTCAAATTGGTGATGGTCAAATTCAAGCTGCTTCTTCCTCAGCTCCAGCTCCAGCTCCTTCAGTCTCTTCATACGAAGGTGGTGCTTTAATGAACAACGTTAATTACGGTGTTGCAGGTGCAGGTTTTGTTGGTTTAGCTGCTTTATTATTATAAGTTTATCAGAAACAACTTTTTACTATTAAATTAATATACTGGTTATTTAGTATCTAATTATAACATTGGAACCTTGGGTTTTTATTTTTATTTTTATTTTTGTTTTTGGACTTATACAATTAATGTCGGTTTGTTAAATTAATTAATTCTTTTAATATATACTTTTATTTTTACTCTTATTACTCGTTTATTGATCTTTTTTTGATCCTATTATTTTTTATTTGTTACTTTTATATAATACTTTCATATCGTTTTTTCGATATTAAGTTTAATTAATTGTTATTATTATTATTCTTTTAAATCATTTTATTAATCGCAATTGAAGTGTATATTTGATTTTGAAACATACTTAAAACAATTATAAAATTAACAAGTTCCCTATAACTTCCCTATATAGCAGCAGCAGCTACCAGAGAGCTACCATGCAGAGATATATAGTCGGAGAATAATTTATAACTACGGTACCCCGGCAATTAGCGCGCGCGTGCAAGAACCTTGGCTCAAAGGCTCAATTTGATCCAATCAAACGGTTCAAACGGTGTCAAACCCCTTACATGTATGTACTAAATACTATAAATACTGATACATGTACTATACTGAAGAATATAGTACTATTTAGTATTTACTATGCTTACCAATTCCTCTGTTTTCAGATTATTTTTCAGATTTTCTCTGTTGTTTTAGACTTATTAGAAGTGAAAACCAGTAAAACCCACAAAGTATACCTTATAATACCTAGCCAGTTTATTTTAAAACAGAAAATCGTACTGAAAAAGTCTTAGATATTAAACAAACTTATAAATTATATAGAGAAAAATTAGACCTTAAACTTTAACAAAAAATTAAGATAGACTTATTTTATATAAGAAAATTCAAAGAGTTAATTCTACTTTGAATAGCTCAGTTTAATTTTAAAATTTTTATCTTTTCCAATGAATAAGGATAGATATAGCTAGACGATTCTCAGTTTAGATCAGAAAAAATAATAGGAGCTTCAATTAAACTTCCTTAGTTGTACATAGAAAATCAAGTTTGGCTTATCCAATTAAACCTCTGATTAAAAAAACTGAAAAATATTCAATCATGAAAAGTATTCACAACAAGTTTATCAGTCTTTTATTTTTTCAATTTATAAGTAACCCAGCCCCTCAGGACCCAGGTCCATGATTCCAGGAGAATAGTTTAATAAAAGATGCTTTTAAGTATTCATGGAGAAGAATTGTCTTGTATCAGTGAAGTTGAAGTTGTATTGTAATTCTTTTTAATTTCAATATCAGTTTTGATGTATGATTCTCAAGTTGTTTTTGAGGATGAAAGTTCTTTTGAGTGGATGTTTTAACTAAACTAAATTAGTTCTGATATTAATTCAACAAAATGCATCAAGATCAAATGAATTTATCATTTTTTGAAATATAAGAGTAACTATATGTGTTGTAACTGTAAATTTAAATTGAATGAGAAGTCATATAATCCACAGAATCAAATCCCAACGACATATATTGGATGGCATGTATATGAATCATGATCAGTTAATTCAACTAAAATATGAAAATATGATATGAATATAAGATAAGTTGAACAAAAAAAAAAATAGGTCTAATTAAATGAAATTGTGATGAAAGGGGTATATTTATATTTTGAGAAAATCCAACTAATTAACTCTGAACTACGTTAACGTTTCAGCTTTGTAACACGTGACTCGTGAGCACTGAGCAGGAGTGTATGGATATCGATTCGGTACCAGTAGACTCTAGTTATCTCTAGTATAGTTTAAAGCAAAACAAGTCAACCAGCCATTTGACTCTACCAGGTCTACCTCCTTCCTTCGTCTGTCCCACCGTCCCAGTAAATACGGCCCCCTGGTAAAAAGTAAAGAGCAAAACGCGCACAAGAAGAAGAAACAAATTAAAACGTTCAAAACTTCAAATCAACTTTATTGAACTAAAATAAAATAAACTAAAAAAGGGAAACAACTTCCAACAACAAACAACAACCCATTATCACTTCCATTCGTCTTACTTCTTACTACCTCTCTCTTCTCTC
The DNA here is from genome assembly GCA_030567495.1 of Ambrosiozyma neoplatypodis. Taxonomy (NCBI): domain Eukaryota; kingdom Fungi; phylum Ascomycota; class Pichiomycetes; order Pichiales; family Pichiaceae; genus Ambrosiozyma; species Ambrosiozyma neoplatypodis. The sequence goes on along the minus strand of JAJLSG010000496.1, from coordinate 13,630 downwards.
TTACCTCCATATAACCCTCTCTCTCCATCCTACTCTATCTCTACTCCCCCCTTATACCATACTTTACTACTAATACTCAATACTTCCTTTTGTTGGCTATAAGGCGTTTTCATATTCATATTCATATCAATTTCAATTTAATTAATTATCTTATTTTTTTTTCATTTGATCTCACCTTCTATAAATCCTTATATTTTATAATATTATAAAAATAATGACACAATATAAAGAACTTGCTACCTATTATAAAGGTTTTCATCAATTTCTAAACGTGTCTGCTGAAAAGTTAACTCCAATTACTTCTTCAAGAGTTACAAAAGCAAGAGAAAAACTGGGAAAATTAACTTTAGTTCAATTTTATGATTTAAGTACTGATGTTTATGATGAATTACAAAGAAGAGTTAATGAATCTCATCCTCAACCAAAACATTTATTACCAAAAGCAAATTATCATCCAAAGAGAAATCAAGCTAGAGAAAAATTGGCTGCTTTACCTTCTTCAAGATTTAAAGATTTAGTTAATGATGTCTTTGTTGAAATTGAAAAAAGAGATCCAACAATTAAAACTAATATGTTGAAACAAATGGATATCAATACATCTGTTTCAAATTCAAATACAACAAGTAAAAGATCAACCCAATCTCAAAAAACTCCAACTGAGACCAATTCTCTGAAAATACCAGGCGAATCTCCTTCTCAAAGAGAAATTAAAAGTACAACTGTCGTTCCTCAAAAAGCTGAATTAACTTGGTCAAGTGATGAAGAAGATGATGATGATGATTCTACAAAACCAAAAAGATTAAGTGAAATTGATACTCCTAAAAATGGTGCTTATAGTGATTATTCCCCAATTAAATTAGGCGGGTTATCATCAACAGTTGGTTCAACTGTTTCTACTGTTAATCCAATTGCCCCTGGTAATTTAGAAATTGGTGGTGATAGTGATGATAATTATACAACAACAAATGATGAAAGAAGTATAACCTCTCCTTCAAATAAATCTTTTTCAATTTCTGCTCCTATTAATGGCTCAAATAAGTCTTCTCCTGTTGGTAAAAAATTCTCTCATACTCATAATAAGAGTAGTATTTCAAATCATTCTCAATTTTCTGCTAATAATAGATTATCAAATTATAGAGATAAGGATAAAGATATTCAATTATTAATTGAAGAAAGTAAAAAAATGGATGATAAAATTTCTTCATTAGAAAATCAATTAAGTTCTGTTAAGCAAGATAATAATATTTTGATATCTGAAAAAGATACTTTACAGTCTGAAAATGAAAATTTAAAATATGAAGTTAAACAATTAGATGAAATTTCAAATGAACTAAACAGATTAAGAAAAGAAAATTTAAATTTAATAGAACAAAAAAGTTCACATGAAGTTAATCTAAAATCTCTGCAAGATGATTCTGATAAACTGACTGAACTGGAACATAAATATGATACTTTACAAGATAAATATTTAGATGATACTCAAAGAATGATGAAAGGTAATGAAGAATTATCAGCTGAACTAGAAGATCTGATGAAAGATTTCAATGCTTTGAAAGAAATTAATGAAGATAAAACTAACGAAATTGCAAGATTACAAGGTACAAATGATCAATTTGCTAAAAATAAATCTAGATCAAATGATAGAGATTTATCAACAATGTCTAACTTTCATGAACAATTAAAATTAGAGACTAATCAATTAAAAAAATCTCATGAAAATTTAAGTGATGAACACTCTCAATTGAAATTAATTCATCAAGATTTAACAAATGAACATCGTTTAACTCAAGAATCTTATGGTAATCTAAAAGATGAATTTTCTCAATTACAAACAACTCATACAACTTTAGTTCAAGATCATATGAAATTAAAAGATGATAATATTAAATTGAAAGATCAAATTTTCAAATTAAAAGAATTACAAGATAGTTTAAGAAATGAAAATGATTTATTAAAAGTTTCTGTTGATGCATTAAAAGATGAACATAGAAACATGAAAGAGAATAATAATCCAAAATCTTCTGATCCAATTGATAGATCTTTTGATATCAACAATTTAAATAACAATAGAAATTTATATATGGAATCTTCTACAACTGTTGATGGTCTTGGAATTCCAAGAGGTTTCACTGAACCTGCTTTATCAACGTATGGTGGTGCAACTACTGTTATGTCATTAAAATCTGTTAGTATGGCTGATACTTCATTAATTGAAAAAGAATTATCATCATGGCAAAATAAATTTGAAAAACTTAGATCTGAAGAAGTTTTCCGTCATTTAACTGAAACTATTCCAAAAGCTAATAATTTTTCTGTTTTTGCTTCAACAAATGGTTTAGTTCATATGTCAACTGTTTCGGAATTTTACTCAGCTGTTGAAACTTTCTTATTATATGTCACTGAAACTGAATCTTTATCCACTAAAGTTTTATTTGAAAGAATTGCAAATGTTGTTTCAACTGCTAGAGCAATTGGTTATCAAGCTTATTCTGATGAAGGTGAAGGTAATATTAACTTACGTAAACTTCATAATGCTGTTTCAAGTGCTTTAAGTAATACTAGATATTATGCTGTTACAAGTGGTATTATTCCAAAGCTGTTATTGGATGTTTCAATTAGTGATGTTTATGCAACTGTTATTGATATTGTGAGAGATGTTAAAATTAATTCAAGACAACTTAATAATAGTAATAGAAATTCATCAAATTCAATTCGTGATTATAATTATAATAATAATAATTCGTCAAGAGCAATTGGTGGCGGTGGTTTATCTGCTAATGATTTAAGAAAATCAATTGATAATTTTTCATCAAATAACGCTAATAATAGCAATAAAAAGAATCATTCAATTGCACCAATTTCAATTCCAAAAGCAAATGATGATGTTGCTTCTGTTAGACCATTAAGAATTACTCAAAGATTAACAAATCAAGATGATAATAGTTCATATAATAAATCTGTTAGACCTCCAAGTCTGTCTAAAGCTACTTCAAGAAGACCAATCAGTCCTGTTGTTGTTTCAATTCCTGGTGCTCATTCAAATCATCATTCACGTGAACAATCACCAAATGAATATTCAAGATTAAGAGAAAGAGAATCATCAATTGTTTCAGTTACTCCAAGTAAAGCTACTACTATGTTTAAAGAATCAAATGTTAGTGTAAGTTCATTAGCTTCTAAATTTTCATCTGACACACCATCTCCAACAACACCAACAAAATCAATTGCTACTACAAATGCTGGTAATACTAATCGATTATCAAGTTCACCCCAAAATAATGTTTTAGCTAGATTAAAACAATTACAGCATAGTCAAGTTAATAACAATAATATTAATGGTCAACTTAGTAGATCTGCGAGTGCTTCCCCTATTCCAAGAAAATTAAATTCAACCTCAAAAGCTTATGAAATGTTTGAAAGTCATTCTAGAAAAGGTTCATCTTCATTATCATCATCTAAAGAAGTCGATAGTTTAATTTCAAAAAATAAAGTTAGTAAAAGACAATCAATTGCTTTAGAAGAAGCTATTTTATTAAATGCTCAACAACAACAAAAAGATGAAGAAGAGCAATTAAAATTAGAAAAGCAAAGAGAAGAAGCAGAAGAGTTGATGAAACAAAAGAAAATAGAAGAAGATAGTTTAAAGGCTGCTGCTGAAGCTGAAGCTGCTGCTGCTGCTGCTGCTGCTTCTAGTTTGAAAGAACAACCTTCAAATGGTAGTATCAATAATCATGGTTTACCTGTTGGTTCAAGAGATTATTCATCAAATGAAACTATTCATGCTGAAGCTCCTCTATTTAATTCAAGTACACCGGTCAAACAACAACAACAACAACAATCACAACAGTATCAACAATCTCCTTCTAATGTTTCATTAGATAACTCTCCAGTTCAACAACAACAAATTAATTCTTCTGGTTCAATATTAGACAACTCTCCAATGATTAAACGTCAAGTTTCAAATTCTTCTAGACCTATTGGTAGTTCTGGTTCAAGTATTTCCAATCAAAATAAACAACGTCAAATATCAGGTCCAAAAGCTCCCGTTAAAAACATAACTGTTGAAGAGCCATCTGTTAAAGCAATTGATATTGAAGAAGAACAACAATCAGATTCTGTTCCTCCACCAATTCAGAAGCAAGCACAACAACAACAACCAGTTAGTGCTAACTCTGCTCCACTATCAGCTTCTTCTAATGGTAATATTGCTGCTTCTTCAATTAATGTTCCTTCAATTTCTGTTGATTCAGGTTCAAACTCTAATATTGAATCTAAACCAATTGATGAATCTCCAAGTTTTGGCACACCACCACCATTACAAAAACAAGTTAATAATGATCCTAGATCTACTGCTCAAACACCAGTTAAATATCAACCTCAATCCAAGGATTCTTCTGGTATTGCAGCACCGAATTCCGCCTCGTCATTACAAGCACCATCTGCTATTGCTTCTGCTCCAAGTACCGCTGGTATCCCAAGTGCTGGTTCTGCATTAGATTATGATTTTGATAGTCAAAAAGAAATTGAAGAACAATATATTTTAGAAAATTTCAATACTTTAAATCCTGATAATACTTTAAGAGAATTACTAGTTTATTTAGAACATCAAACTATGGAAGTTATTTCTGCAATTCAAATGTTATTAGAATCAATTAGAGATCCAAAAGCTACTAAAGGTTTATTAAGATCTGGTGCTAATGAAATTATTGAAGTTGTTAAACAAATGGGAGAAGGTACTACAACATTAATGAATCAAAGTAGATATATTGAATCAATGGGACATGCTAAATATATTGTTGATATTCTAGAAGATTGTGTTAAGAGAATGGAAAGTTTATATAAAGCTAATGATGGTAAATCAGATAAAGATTATGCTGAAAAATCATTTAAACAAAGATCAGCTGGTATTGCATTTGATGTTGCTAGAAGTACTAAAGAATTAGTTAAAACAGTTGAAGAAGCTAGTTTGAGAGATGAAATTGCAGTTATTGATTCAAGATTGAATCCTGGTGCTTCTAATCAAGTGATACAATAGAATATCCCACGATTAATTTCCCTTTTTATGTCTTTTTAATATATGATTCCCATTCAAATTGCTTGTTTTGTTTTAGTTCAAATTATTATTATATTATAGCTTGCTGGAGTTTATTTTTCTTACTCTCTTTATTGTCATTATTTTTCTTTCATTTAATTTTCAATATTTCTTTTAATCATATTTTAAATTATTTTTTTTACTTGATTTTTTTTAATTGTTTATTTGATTTTTTTTTGCAATTTGAAAATATTTCTTTTATTTCATATTTTTTAAAAATTTTCTTTTGTGATTCTTTTTATAAGCTTTTAATAATTCATCGTTTTTTTCGACGTTTCTCACTTTTCATTTTTATTTCATTTTTTCTCTCTCATCTTTTGTATTTATATTTCTTTTCATATATATGTGTGGTATATTCAAAATTGTGTTTAATTAATTAATATTACTAGTTTTCTAATGCTTCTGAAAATTAATTATTATTTTCTTTAATTACTGAGTTTACTCCTACAGTCTCCTAATATTTTAACTTGAGAATTTAATGATCTAGTTACATGTAAATATACGTACGTTGTAATTAAGTGAATTAACAATTGGAATCTTTCTTTTAAGAGCCAATCTTTCTTTAAAATCTGATAATACATTGAAACAAAGAGATATAGTGCATCTATATATCTGCCATGGATGCTTGAAGACTCTGAAAATACGTATACATGTATATATAGATAAAAAATGTTTTACTATATAGGGGGTAAAAAATTTAGATAGGATCGAGAGAATTTAAAGGTCTGAATTAAAAACTTCGCAATGTCTTTAGCTTCAATAGTTTTCAATGGTTTCATGAAGATTATAGATTTCACATGTATGTGTGGAATTAAGAAGCTATACTATAGTATATATACAATTTTTTTTAGAATCGACTTGAATTTATTTGTTGAATAAATGTAATATATGATCATGATTGTGATTTGTATACCGTATATACCGTATATATCGTATCATTTAAATTACAATTATAATTATACAACAACTTTCAACAAGGCTGACCGGTGAAGGGGTAAGAATGTAAGATCGAGCTTAGAAAGACTATATACAAATACTACTAATACATGTAAATTAAATTATAATAATTAAGGGCATATATATATAAGCTATAGACGATATATATATATTGATTTTAATTTTTAATTAATTATAATTTGATACAATTATTTACATTTGATTTTCTTTTTTTATAGCTGTCATTATTTTAATTGGATCGATGGTTTAATATATCGAATATTATTATCGGAATATACAATTTATATATCGATTATTGTAAATAACATTCTTTATTTCGTTTTGTTCATTACTTCAAATTTTCTGTTTCTCCCACTTATAACCAATTAATTAATTGAGTTTTCAATAACAGAATATGAAACTGTTAAGTATAGATAATCATACGAAGCATAGACATGAAAAACTTATATACATGTAGTATAGACATGTAATTCATACGAATGTATTCTAATTATAATTAAGGATAACTTGATAAGTAATCAAGTTGTTATCACGTAGTTAAATGAACTTAAATCCCTATATGTACATGTATATAGCTAAGTAGGAGAATTTTAAAGAATGAACTAAATAAGTTTAATTAAATTATAGTAAATTTTTTAAATTAACATCTCGTCCTTCAATTATATATAGCTTGAAGCCTTATAAATAAACGTTTACTACATGCAGTAATTACTACTATTCTCTTAATCGTTTTTGTCTGCCCAATGGCATGTATGCATTAATTATAACTCCTCTATATAACTTATTAATTATATTATATTGTAATTGTAGAGTAAAATTTATACACATGCATGTATATATATGGTAAATTTCAATAATTAAATTTACAAAGGACGTATGTTAATTAAGTTTTGTTAACCAACGTTACTAATACTTAATTACCTATGTATATACGTACGAATATCATCCCCCTTTCCAAATCTACTCCTTTTCATCTCCGATATGCAGTACTTCATGATCATGTGCACCTATACTTATAATTAAATTAATTGTATTTTTTTTTTTAAACATATATATATAAAAGTTGAAAAGTTGAAAAGTTGAACAATTAATATTAACCCCTTAATTTAATAATGATCAATTTTTGAAAACTTTCAGTTTCCCGGTCAGTACGTGTATAAAGGCTAAGACCAGACCATATGCCATATGCTATATGATTCGACCTCATCTAATTAATTAATAATATACAATTAATATAAATTAAGCTATATATAGCTAGCAGATTAATTATATAATTACATGTATAAGTCAAATTATAGTCAATTGAACACCAGACCATTAATTGCGTACGTAACTTATGCATTCATGCACGTACGTTATAAATTGTGAGGAGAAAAAAAAGAAGGAGAAAAAAATAAACGCCAGCTATACATATAATATAATGATATACATGCATGGATTTATATAGGAATTGATTAATGGCTTGATAAGTTTAAGCTGGCTGTATATGGGAGATTAATTCATCAATATGATATATATATAAACTTGAATGAAGTGTACGTATACCTAAACGGTAAACCTATACATACACGTACGTTAAACTATACGTTTATCAATTGAAAACAAGTTGATAGCTTAATTAATTAATTACATACGTAATTATAAACAGTTTTTAACTTATATATATAATCAATAATATATATCAATCAATACATGTGTATACATGTAGCGTGATTGTGTGCTTTTAAGTAAATTAATTGATTGTTAATTAATTTATTTAGAATTTTGAATTATATATTTCTGTGATAAATTGATAATATATATGTGATAATACAGTATATGTGATAATATATGTGATATATAGTGACTTTCTCTGAGTCGATATCTTTAGACTGTAATTTTGATTAATTGCCAATTAATTGTTTGCTCCAGTGGTTAATTATAAGTAATATTGAGTGGAAACTTGAAAATTGAAATAGTTAAATCTCAAGAACAAGGACGTATGTACGTACGTAGGGTTTAAATTCCGTTTAATTAAGGATTTTAGAAAAACGCTATAACATACAGTTCGGCAATGAGTTCGGAGTGTGAAAAGATATCCACTGCCGTTTAGATCGAAGATTCCACGCCAGCTAGATTTAATTTATAATTTATAATATATAATTTAATTTAATTTTAAAATTCTTTAATTATAATTTATATATAATCAATTAAGGATCAAACCAAACCCTAACCTGGATTGGTTAGGCCCGACACAGGAATTTCTAAAATTATATAACGATCTATATATAACGTGGGGTGATAAGATTTCAGGGATCAGGGCGACAAATGCAATGTGTGTGGCGTAGCAGCTGAGCGGCACAGGGATCTCGTGCTGGAGATTTATTAAATTATCTATGCAGCATCTGCCAGATAGATATATAACAAGTTAAACAGCACACAAAACCTCTGTGAAATGCTGAAAGAAGAGAAGTCAATTATACTCTATATACATGTACAGCATATACTTTTCAATTGACCCACTGTGAATTAATTGGGTCTCAAAGGCCAGCTAAATAATCGATCTAGACTATACCATGCAGGCTGCAGGCAGCCCGCTGCCCGCCGCTGCGCCCACGCCTGCCGCCGCGCACTAGTGCGGATTACGTAATATATCCATCTCCCACTATATATATGGTTTAATCCTCTTTCTCTTTCTTTCCCTTTTTCTTCTTCCCTGCCAACACAACACAACCAGATATCCTTATAAAAAGTTTTACTTTTCTTGCCACATATATCTACAATCTCATCTTCCTCTTTTCCACTCAATCCCCATATATTAGTACTAGATCTCCCGCTTTTTCTGTAATATCAATCAGCTAACAGCAACAGAGCAAAAGGGAACTCAACTTTTCTATAACTCGAACCTTTACAACCATTTTCACAATTCAGTCAACTACTTTTTGCCCTCCTAAGACGTCAAGGTCTTCCAACTACACTCAATTCATGTACAGAGACTCCTTCAGTTCTGCTAATGACATGTCTAAAACAGAACTACCTCCCATAAAAAACTTATTTCCAACTATAAGTCCAAACTCATCGCCTCAAAGTTCTAATATAGCAGGACCAGGATCAGGATCAGGTGGTAACTCAAATTCAAATCACTCTTCTGGTCCAAACTCACACTCGAACTCAAACTCAACTTCAAATGTTAGTGTAACTAATAGTAATGTTTTATCAAATAACAATGAACCAACTGTTTCAAGAACTCCAAGTTTTGCCTTTCCTCCAGCTCCTCCAAATTCTTCTTCTACTGGAAATAATATTCAACAACAACAACAACAACAACAACAACAACAGTATCAAAGATCATTCAGCCAACCAGTTAACCTTTATACTTCCAGAAGACCCTCTTCAATTGGCGGTGGCCCAAGCCCTTTATCTCAACAATCAACTCCAACTGCATTACAACAGAGACAACAACAGCAGCAGCAGCAGCAGCAGCAACAACAACAACAACTTCCTCTTTCTTTCAGTAAGGATATAAATTTTGAGCTCGATAGTTTAGCTAGAACCACTTTAAGCATTGAAAATAATTTAAGATCTCATAACTCTCTTAGAAATGTTCCATTTGAAATAATTAAAACTGGATATGATCAATTGAAATCAATTGAACAAGTTTATCAATCATGGCTTAGATTTAAAGAATCTGAAGATATTGAAAGTCGTAGAATGAGTGTCAGCTCTATAGATCGTCGTCAGTTATCTATATCTCAACTTCAACCTTCAGATATACCACCTGTGATACAACAACAACAACCATCCCATCGTAATTCATTTGTTGTGACTCCACAAGAACAAGAACAAAGATATATTCATCAACACTCGATTTCTTATCCTTCTGCAGTTGGAGCTACTCCATCTTATAATGGAAATTTACAATCTCGTCAAAATGAAGCTGGTCCTGGTAATCCAATACAAAATATGGAAGAACAAGCTGCAAGAACATTAACTTCTCTTACTGATATTCCTACTAAGAGAAGATCATCTGTTATGATCAAAGAAGAATCTGTTCCTCCAGATCAACAAAGTTCTTCAAATGTAAGTGTTCCTGTTTATTCCCCTCCAGTCTCTCCTAAATCAGCTGCTAAGAAATTGAAAATTTCTCCAAATAATAAGGTTAATGATACTCCAATTAATATTAATATGAACAATACTAATACTAATACCAATGGTAATTCTTATGAAGGGAATCTTCGACGTTCACTTGACTCAGGAATGTTAGCTGGTTTAGGTTTAGCTATTAATTCTGTTCCTCCCCCATTAGGTATTCATCCAATGCAACAATCTTTACAATCTCAACAACAACCCCAATCTCATCAAAGCTTTGGATTAAGTTATCAAATTACAAGTCAACCATCATTTGATCCAAATGTTAGTGGATTAAATACAAATAGTTCATATGGAAATTTATTAGCTGCTCAGGCAAGTGCTGTCCCAACTTCAATTGGCTATAATATGGGTGGACCACCAGGATTATTTATTGATAATGAATGCTTACATTGCCAATCTAAAGAAACACCAGAATGGAGAAGAGGCCCTGAAGGTGAAAGAACATTATGTAATGCTTGTGGTTTATTTTATGCTAAATTATGTAAGAAATATGGTGATATGAAAGCCAAAGAAATCATGAGAATTAGAAAATTAAGGGGTAGTGAAACTGATAGACGTGTTTCAATCAGCTAATCATAATAATTTAATCATTCATTGAATTGAATTTTTAATTATTTTTAATGAATTACATAATTTACATTCAATGAACAAGAAAGAGAAAATTTGCAAAGTTAGCAAGTTAGTTTTATATTACAAATTAAAAAGTTACAATTATGTAGGTTTTACCAGTTTAGACATATCCACATGAATTATACAAAACAAGAAAGGTTTATTTATTTATTTTATTTTATTTCATTTATTTTACGTTATCCTTCGAAGGATTTTTAGATCTTATTTCATTTAATTACAATCATACTATGCATATTAAAGTGAAGAAAAAAATGAACTTTAAAAAAGGGTAATCATATTATTGCGGTATTCAAAAAATTGGGTTATTATATTTTTTGGGAGCTTTATTTTATTTTATTTTTATTTAAATTTTTATCATCAATTGTCATTGCTATTATATTTTCAAGAATTTTTACTTCAATTACATTTTACAACTTATATGCATATATATCAAATTATCATTTTTATTCATTTATTTTACTATAATCAATCAATCATCATCATCATAATTATCTATTTTTAATGAGAGTTTCTATTATAAGCTTCTCTTTGTTTGCTTAGAATATACTTATCTGTCTTTATTTAGTTCTTTTTTATGCTATATGTTTTGCTATCATTTTTTTATTTTTGTTTTACTTTTTTTTTATTTTTAATATTTTTATGCTATTATCTTCTTTTCTTTATTGTTGTTATTGTTCGTTATTACTATTTTAATTCAAAAAAATTCTGTTCTATTTTGTTTTGTTCTGTTTTGTTCTGTTTTCTTATTTTTATTTGTCTTTATATGTTTAATACTTTATTGAGTTTTTTATAATATGATATTTTATTTTATTTTATTGCTGGCTTCGTTATTTATTGCTTTCTTTTTTTTACTACATTATTTCTCTTTATTCTAAACTTAGTTAGCTTATATTTTTGTGTTTGTATCTGTGTGAATTTTTTCTTTCTCTTTATAGTTCTGATTGTATTATAATTTTTTTAATCATCATTACTGTTATTATTGTTTTTGTTTTGTTTTGCTTTTGCTTTGTCGTCATTATCAAATATCATCATTATAATATCCTTCTTATATTATACCAAAAAAAATTATTGTCTTACATTTTACATTTATTATTATTATTTTTATTATTTTTATTTATTCTTGAATCTTGATTATTGAAATTAAGCTAGAGATTGTGTTTTTATTTTTTTTAATTTGCATTTTTTTAAAATTTATCAATTATCATTATTTTAAAATCAATCAATCAAGTAAAGAGTTTTTATTCAACTAAAAGTTTATATGTATTTTATTACTTATTGATGAAAAAAACAATGATATAACGGAGTAAAAAAAAATAACACAAAATATATTTTTTATGAAAAAAAGGAAAATGTAGAACAGAACAGAAGAATGAAATAAATGAGAGTCAAAAAAAATAAAAACGAATGTACTAAGTTAAGTAAATAAAAAAAATAAAATAATAATAAATTCTAAGAAAACAGCATTTAGTAGAAAGAACAAAACAATCAAAAATAATTTATATGAAATAATGAGAATAGTAAATCAGTTAATATAATTTAACATCATACAGAACAAATGGTTCATAATCTTGATCAACTAAAGCAGCATATTCATTTAATGAACTATCTTTAACAACTTTACCATTCTTATCAGTTTCAAAAGCATTACCACCTAAATAACCGAATTTAGAAATTAATTCATCTTTTGATTTATTAACTGATTTATCAGAAAAATTTAAAATTTTAATTGCAAAACAATTAAAATCAGGTGGTAAACCATATCTTAAAACAGATTCAACAAAAGTTCTTAACAATTTAATATGTAACCAAGATGAAACAATTTCATTATAAGCTTCTTTTGATAATCTAGTTAAATCATTTTTTAAATTAGATTCTTCTTTTATTGCATTTTGATATTCATTTTTTAATTGATTTATTGTTTCTTCAGAATATTCAAAATCTCTTGGAATCCATTTTTGTTCTCTTGCTAAATTTAAAAATTGTGATTGATATTTTTTAAATAATGAAACTGTATATAAATGAAATTCAGAATCAGTTGCAATTATTTTTGCACTTCTTGGAACAACAAATTGAGTTAAAGTTTCATAAGAATCTAAAAAGATTGAATTTAAAGATTTAGGCACAGCTAATAAAACTGTAGTTAAATGTTCTGAATCCAATATAAAATCATCAGCTTTAACTATATCATGTAAAGATTTAATTGATAAATCACCAGTTTGTTTTCTTTGAGCAGCTAATAAATTTGATTTAGCAGCATTATAATTATTATAATTTGTTTTTAAATCAGTATCTATAGTTAAAGCTTCATTTGTAATTAATTTAATTAATTCTTCAACAGATTTATCTAATCTATATCTTGAAGAATTCCATTTTAAAGTTTCAAAATATTGATCAATTGTTTTACCATCAATTTTTTGTTGTTTTATTGAATTTGAATTAGAAGTTGAATTTATAATATCTAAAGTTTTTAAAACAGAAGTTTCTAATTGTTGATCAAACTTAGCTAAATCATCACTTTGTAAGATTAAAGAATCTAAAGTACCAACTTTAAATTTTGGTAAATTAAAATCAAAAACTTGATTAGAACCATTGTTAACAGATCTTTCTAACCAACGAGTGGTTGTATCTTTATCGTCTGTTGAAGCAGTTGGCAAAGAGATAAGAAGGTAATCTGCTATAGGAGAAGACATTGAGTATGAATCGTAGTATTAGAAGTATACAAATCAAGTACAATTACAATTACACAAAGAAAAGGAGTTGTCTAAACTTTGAAAGCAGCCAAAAAACAACTGCGATTTTTGGCAGAACAAGACGTGCCAG
>JAJLSG010000495.1:0-16325 GCA_030567495.1 Ambrosiozyma neoplatypodis | reverse complement strand
GTTCCAACTTTCCGTTGGTAATTATAAAATTTATAAGTTATATTCACTGGAGGAAAATACTTTTATAGCTAAATATAACTCAATTATTTATTTGTAAACATCGTAGAATTTGTATAGTTCTACGTTAATTGTTCAATAGAGCTTTGAAAGTTTGAATACATTTCAATAACAACAGTATTTGAAAAATACGTCACAGAGCCCAGAATAACCCCAGATATTACCAAGATTACCGAGTTATTTTTAACTTTTAAATTTCCGCAGCACCCTGCATTTGGCCTGCGGCTATATATGATAAAGTTTTTTTAACTTTTTTATAGGAAAATCATGCTTCTTTCTTTTTTTTCAGGTTATCGAATAATACCAAATGTTGTCATTGCTCATCTGATAGACATATGATGTATCTATTTCCCTCAGATATATCTTTCCAAATACAGCTCGATTGACGGTCTTAGAGTCTTAGACCACTTGTTTTATAGATATATCTTTTGGAATTACTAATGTTGGTTGTAGTATTTATACTGATTGATTTCTCTCCAATTTGATTGAATTTATCAAGATTGAATTATATGTCTTCATTATTATTATATATCACTAGTTCAAAATGAAATTAATAACATCATTAGCTATAATTACTGTCTTATCAAAATCAGTCATTGGTCTTCCAACTTTTTTCAATCATGATGAAACTCCATGTAAAGGAGACAAAGACAAAGATTCAAAGAAATATTTTAAATTACCTGCTAAAAAAACCAAAGGTTCAAATTATAAAGATTCAAAAGTTCATAATGAACCATATATGCAATGTATTAGAAAAGATGATGGTACTGTTGAATTTGAATTAGTTAATGAATCTAGTTTTTATTCAATTGAAATTGAAATTGGTTCTGATTCTCAACCTGTTAAATTATTACTTGATACTGGGTCTTCTGATATGTGGGTTGTTCAATATGATAATATATTTTGTGAAGGTTATAGTGCTGATGAAGATTATGATGATGAAGATTACTATGATGAAGATTGTGATGACGACGAAGAAGAAGATGATGATTATGAAGATGATGATTATTATACTGAAACTGATACTGATTATTATACTGATACCGATTTTGATACTGCTACTGCTACAGTTTTAGATAAAAGAAACTTAGGTAATGTTGATGGTCAAGATTGGGAATGGGCTACTGGTGATCCATATACTATTACTGATGAAACTACTTCTACTACAACTGCATCAGCTCCACAAGCTACTTATTCATGTGCAAAATATGGTACTTATAATCCAGATACTTCTGAATCTTGGAGAAGTAATGGAACTAAATTTTATATATCTTATTTAGATCAAACTTATGCTGATGGTACTTGGGGTCAAGATGATATTGTTATTAATGATTTTGAAATCCATGGTATGAATTTTGCTACTTCAGATAATGCAACTAATGAAATGGGGGTTTTAGGTATTAGTTATGAATATCAAGAAGCATCTTATGATGGTAGTGATAATGCTCATGTTTATGAAAATTTACCATTGATTTTGAAAACTCAAGGTTTAATTGAGAAAGTTACTTATTCAATTTATTTAAATGATTCCACTTCTGGTGCAGCAAATATTTTATTCGGTGGTATTGATCATGATAAATTTATTGGTAATTTAACTACTTTCCCAATTGTTAATTCAACAACTACACCAAAACCAAATGATATTGCAATTACTTTAAGTTCACTTTCTCTTGGTAATAAAGTTAATGATACAGAAGTTAAATTAGCTGAAGGTTCTGCTAAAGCTATTTTAGATACCGGTACTACCAATGTTTTATTCCCATTATATATTGTTGAATCAATTATTAAAGAATTAGATTTAGAATATAGTAATCTTGAAAGTGCATTTATGATTGAATGTGAAAAAGCAAAAGATTATTATTTAACATTTGATTTCCAAGGTTATGAAATTTCAACTCCATTTGAATCATATTTATATAATGTTAAATTAGAAGAAGGTGCTAGAAAAGGTAATGAATCATCATTATGTACTTTTGGTATTTCTCCACAAGAAGATTATATCTTATTAGGTGATATGTTCTTAAGAAATATTTATATGGTTGTTGATTTAGAAAGTAATGTTGTTGGTTTAGCTCCTGCTAATTTAGATTCAACTGATGAAGATATTGAAATGATTAAAAGTGATATTCCATCTGCTACTGCAATTGATTATAATTCTGAAGAAGTTTGGACTTCAGGTGCAAGTTTTACAACTATTTCATCACCTGAAACAGTTTCTGCTACTGCTGTCAATTTCCCAGTTACTTCAGCTTAACTGATTATTTTTATGTTATCATTAAATTTGTTTTTATATTTTTGTAGTTAATAAATTAAATCTATCGGAATTGAATAATTATAATTAAACCATCGACACGCGCACGTGACTGCTTCCCCGTGAACTGCCTAATCCGGCCCAGATCCGATCTGAACCTTTGAAAAACTTCTGACGTGGCCGTTAAACTGTTTGAAGAAAAAATGAAGCGAATCCAGAAGTTGAGCACTGCAATTGAGTTGAATTATGAAATTTATGATAAGGATTCACCATTTGTCTCCTTCATATGCTGTATATCATCAGTTCAACAGTAACACGAGTTAAACCCAACAAGATCTATGAATTATTCAGATCAATCAAATGAGTCCCAACAACCCGTTTTCTAGGAGTCATATTATAAGGAGAGAATGAAAAATCATCAAAGTCCGGACCTGCCTTTCTGATTGGGGCTAGTCCGATGAGTTGAAAACTTCCCCACGTACTATTTATTCAAAGGGGCCCGGTGGCCAGCTGTGTCAAGTGATCAAGTTTTGAAGCTTTTGATGGAGAGATGGACCGGGTATGGACCGCCAGGAGTCGTTGAAAGGTAGTTTAAGGTTACAGCAATTATAATTTAACAAAATTTTCAATTTTAATAAATTTAAAAGATCAATTCAGAAAAACAGTAAATAAATTTAACGGGTAAAAATGAAACAAAAGTAAAAGGGTTTATACAAAATAAAAAAGCAAAATAAAGTAAAGGAGAACTATAAAATTTGTATCTCAAGTTTTAAAGAATTGTAAAAAAATAATGCAAATTTACAGTGTATGTAAATAAAAAAGTATAATAATTAAGTAAATGCAATTTCAAAGTGATTATTTCTTGTTCTTTAAATGGGTTTCTGGTAACCAAGATGAAGCATCAGCACCAGAAGCTTTAACAGCTTCACTAATACCACCAGAAAGAGCTTCTTTACCAGCTTGTTTTAATAAGTATTTAGCTAAGATTTTCTTACCAAATAATTCAAAAGCAGCATAACCGGCACCAGCTAAAGTAACTAATAAGACAACAACAATAACAAGTAATTTAGGATTGAAAGCAGAAATTTGTTCATCATCAACATGTAATAATTGATTTCTTGAACCTAAAACCATTAATTTTTCATTGAATAAGATGTAAATAGCTGGAACAAATAAATAATCAGCTGGAATTAAATCAATACCAACATTTTGGATGAAATCAGCAACACCGTCTTCACCAATGGTTAATGGACCAATATTTGTAGCAGTAACATTAGCTTTTAATTCACCAGAAACAGGATCTAATAATTGACCACCAACACCAGCAACAGTAACTTCAGTTGATTCACCATTAGTAAAGTTATAATGAACAGCAATAGTTTGACCATTGAAGACACTTAATAGTTCAGTGTTATCAGTATTATCAATTTCATATTCAATTTTGAAATTGAATGGCTTTTCAGTAGTTGGTTTAAAAGCTTTTTTATTAGCTTCAACTTGTTCAGGGATTTCAACAGGAGCTTGAGCTTCAGCAGCTTCTTCAGAAGCTTTAACGAAAGAGAAAGCAGATAATGCTAATAGAGCGTAACTTGAGAACTTCATGATGGTATTATTAAGATAGATACTAGTAAAAGTGTAAAGAAATCAAGAAAAAGAAGTGATACCCAGAAAGCCAAACACTGAAATTGAAATTCAATGGACGTTTTATATTTCTTGTGTGCGTGCGAGTGAAATTTCGATTCTCTCCAAAGGCAACCTACAGGAGTCTTATACGTCTTAAAGTTAGCCCCGTTTCAGCTAGTGTCTTATTATATATTGGAACCCAGTTAGCTGACGAGGATATGGAGGCCTATCAAGATAACATAACAGCAGCCAGACCGGTTTATGATGTCACCCAATGGAATACTGCTCAATTGGATCAACTAACACAGCACAAAGTATCTATTGAACTTTATTTGTCAAATTTGTTTGATCAATTACAACACTATGATGCTGATATGAATACCTCTTTGGTTACTAAAGATGGGTTTCCAAGAGATGATATTGATATCATTCGTGTTCGTTTGATTAGAATTGAAATCATTAGAACTAGAAATGATTTAAAGACTTTAATTGATCTAATTGAATCAAAATTACAATCTCATTTTATAAACGCCACCACAAACAACAACAACAACAACTGTCCCGTTACAACCGGTTTCACAGGCTCATCATCAATTGATAAGGATACAAAAGGTTTATTACCATTTGTTAAAGTTGATCATATAATAAATGGTTCACCAGCTGAAAGAGCTGGTTTAGAAATTGGTGATTTGATTTTAAAATTTGGTAATTTAAATATATCAAATTTTCAAAATTTATTACAAGTTAAAGATTTAGTTTCAAATAATAAAGAAAATGAAGTTGATGTTATTGTTAAGAAATTAAATGAAAAAAAGAGATTAATTTTAATACCAACTGATAATTGGAATGGTCAAGGTTTATTAGGTTGTAAATTGGATAAATTATGATCAAATATTTTATTTATATTCCTTTGCTTATAGTTAATTGTTATTTCACTAATTTATAGTTGTTTCTTCTGTTTATAGTTAATGAAAAAAAAAAAACCCATCATATTAAAAAAATAATTAATATTATACAAATTATAAGAATATTTTTCTTTTTTTAACCTCCATGTAAAGTACTAGTGAAAGTAAACAGATCACCTTCTTCTAAAACATATTCCAATTCACCTTCTAACTCCCAATCTGTATCATTAATCAAAACCAATATACCTGGTCTAACAGTTTCTTCTTCAATGAAAACATCAAAATCTTTTTCATTAACTAACAGTGTATCAGTTATTTTTTTTAATAAATTTGCTAATGTTGAATTTATTGGTAATGATATTTCAGATTCTTTAATACCACCAAATATAACATCTAATCCTCCTCTATTTGATTTCATATTAAAGTTAGTATAATTTTCATTAATTAATTTAGTTGATTTAGTTGATTTGTATTCAAAGAACATACAGGAACTCCACATGAACTTTAATTGTAGACATTGTGTATATTATGTATTTCTTATGGCTTTAGAAATATACAATTGTAAAAGTGAATTGAACAGTTTGAAATATAACCTGTCACCTCTACAGTAATTATATAAACTTTTCTTAATAAAAATTTCTTTAAAATTCACGCACGTGACCCTCTATCACGTGCCTACCACAACTGCCGAAGAAAGAGCCGGCGCGTCCGCACGTGACCTGCCCCTCTTTAATTAGTCGACGTGATTATCCGGTTCTCCAGACTTATAGCCGACAATAGTGACTAATTTATTGATTTTTATCCTGATTTTTCACTTGTTCACAACTTTTCACAATTTTTATACCTTTTTTCTTTCTAAATTATCAATTATCTATTCCAAAATGGTTATGCTAGAAGACCCATCTACTAAATATAGACCTTTCCAATCTGGTCTTAAATTAACTAAAAGATCATGGCCAGACAATACTTTCTCAAAACCACCAAGATGGCTTTCAACAGATTTAAGAGATGGTAATCAATCATTACCTGATCCAATGTCAATTATAGAAAAAGAACAATATTTTAAAAAATTAATTGAAATAGGTTTTAAAGAAATTGAAGTTGCTTTCCCTTCTGCTTCTCAAATTGATTTTGATTTTACTAGATGGTGTGTTGAAAATTCTCCAGATGATGTTTCAATTCAAGTTTTATCACCTTGTCGTCCTGATTTAATTAGAAGAACAATTGATTCATTAAAAGGTGCTAAGAATGCTACTGTTCATATTTATTTAGCTACTTCTGATTGTTTTAGAAATGTGGTTTTTGGTTTATCTCAAGATGAAACTTTAAAATTAGCTACTGAATGTGCAAAATTAGTTAGATCATTAACTAAAGATGATCCAAATCAAAATAAAACTAATTGGTCATTTGAATTTTCTCCAGAAACTTTTTCTGATACTCATCCTGATTTTGCTTTAAAAGTTTGTGAATCTGTTAAATCTGCTTGGGATCCATCAATTGAAAATCCAATAATTTTTAATTTACCTGCAACTGTTGAAATGTCAACTCCAAATGTTTATGCTGATCAAATTGAATATTTTTCAAGTAAGATTTCAAATAGAGAAACTGTTTGTATTTCATTACATCCACATAATGATCGTGGTTGTGCAGTTGCTGCTGCTGAATTGGCTCAATTAGCTGGTGCTGATAGAGTTGAAGGTTGTCTTTTTGGTAATGGTGAAAGAACTGGTAATGTTGATTTAGTTACTTTAGCTTTAAATTTATATACTCAAGGTATTTCACCAAAATTGAATTTTTCAGATATGAAATCAATTATTGATGTTGTTGAAAAATGTAATAAAATTCCAGTTCATCCAAGAGCTCCTTATGGTGGTCAATTAGTGGTTTGTGCATTTAGTGGTTCACATCAAGATGCAATTAAGAAAGGTTTTAAATCACAACAAGAAAAAGAACGTAAAGGTAATAAAGTTTGGCAAATGCCTTATTTACCTTTAGATCCAGCAGATATTGGTAGAACTTATGAAGCTATTATTAGAGTTAATTCACAATCTGGTAAAGGTGGATCAGCTTGGATTATTTTAAGAAATTTAGAATTAGATTTACCAAGAGGTTTACAAATTGATTTTTCAAAAATTGTTCAAAATGAATCTGAAATTATTGGTAAAGAATTAAAAGTTGATGAAATTGTTAATTTATTTAAAAAATCTTATTTAATTAAATTAAATGATTTAGATAATGAATTTGAAAATACTATATATAAATTAGATCATTATGAAATTTCAAATAAATCATTAAAAGAAAGATCAATTAAAGCTACAATTTCTAAAAATAATGATAATATTTTAGAATTAAATGGTATTGGTAATGGTCCAATTTCTTCATTTACTAATGCTTTATCTAATAAATGTAATTTACCAATTAAGGTTGTTCATTATCATGAACATTCATTAGGTGATGATTCTAATTCTGAAGCTGCTTCTTATATTTGTTGTGATATTGAAGGTAATAAAGTTTGGGGTGTTGGTATTGATGAAGATGTTTCAGTTGCTGGATTTAATGCTTTAGTTTCCATTTTTAATCAATCTGTGAATAAAGGTGTTATTAAAATTTGAATCTGATTTTCTTGTTTACATTTTCTTCTCTCTTGTCTTTTAATTAATGATTTTGTTTTCTTTATTTATTTATCTATTTATTTTTATTATTATTATTATGATTTTTTAGGTATACATGATTTTTCAAAACTTTTTCTAAAGAAGTAAAGTTAATAAAAATTTGAAGAACTTAAGTTGAACAAGTAATTTAATTTAAATGTAATATTGATAGATAAGAAAAAATTGAACTCTTTTGGAACTTGCATGCATGCTATCATTTGAGAGTTAAGGTCTTTAAGGAACATTTGTGGATTATTTTCGGCTAGCTAATTTGATATTAGTTTGATTAAACTTCAATTAATATCATATTGAAGTTATAAGTTAATAAGTTAATAAGATAGTTAGATAGGTGTAGTTTGAACAATAGTACATTTACTGGATTGCACCTAATAACTTCAATTCATTTTATGAATCCAAAAGATAAATTCAACAATAGCCTACTAAATAACTTTCTAATTAACATTGTAATTTAACTAAACAGGGGAAAGTTGCGACGATAAATGTTCAGATAACAAGTTCATTTCTTATCATCTTCTTTACCAAGACGTCTACAACACTTCCACAGCTATAATTAAAGCTATATATAGTCATCTTATCATTATCCAGCTGCTGGCGATTACATTTCTCTTTTAGGAAGTCCATGGGAATAGATTGAACTTGAACACGTTTTACACACACCTTCTATTATCAAAATTATACCTATGAATGCTATGATACGTTAGCTATATATAGCTACATATAGATTATGAAGTGGGTCAAATGACCCGTCTCTAGCTGGTTAGATATGAACTAATTAACTGATTATTAATTTAATAATTTATCATGCAATGATCTTCCATTGATTTTTCAAGTCCTGTTTTTTCTATTTAAGAAACCACAAATCCACAATCTCTACTTCCAAAATTTTAAATTTTCACTTAGATATAAGTTATAACAAATAAAACAATATATAATTATTCATTGAAATGGCTCATGAAATTGATTATACATCTATTCCTGGTACATCTCATTTAGTTGATGTTGACCATTCATTACAAGCTAATTTAGAAAGATCAGATGGTGTTGTTCTGATTCCTACTCCATCAGATGATCCCAATGATCCATTGAATTGGTCAAGAGGTAGAAAATGGATGCAAGTGTTTTGTATTTGTGTCTTTTGTTTTGGTGGTGGTGTTCCATTATGTTGTGTTTATCCAATTTTAACTGATATTGCAGCAGATTCATCAATTGATATTACTTTAGCTCAATTAAATGAAGGTACTGGTTACTGTTTCTTATTTTTAGGTATTGGTAATATTATTTTGATGCCATTGGCTCAACAATATGGTAAAAGACCTGTTTATATTATTTCAATGCTTGGTAGTAGTTGTTTTACTCTGTGGCAACCTAGTGTTAAAAGTAATCCTCATTGGATTGCTTCAAAGATTTTAACTGGTTTATTTTATGCTCCTATTGAAGCTTTATGTGAAGTTACAATTACTGATGTTTTCTTTGAACATGAAAGAGCTACTTATATGGGTATTTATGCATTAGCTTTATGTAGTTCAAATTATATGGCTCCTGTTTTTTCAGGTTTAATTAAAGATAAAATTGGTTGGAGATGGTCAATCTATATTGCTTGTATCTTTGGTTTCTGTTGTACACTTTTCTTATTCTTTTTCATGGAAGAAACAAATTATAATAGAAAATTGAAAGTTAAAAGAGATGAAAAAGGTAATGTTTTAGAAGTTGTTACTAGTCTGGATCATCTTAATAATTATTCAAATGAGAAGATAGATCAATCTCAAATTCATGTTGTTACATCAACTGGTACTGTTCCAGGTTCAATCAATAATCAACTAGCTACTTTAGAAGATGATGAAACTAAAATGGTTGAATATCCACCAGCAAGATCTTTCTGGCAAAGATTCTCTTTTACTCATGGTGTTCAAAAAGAAAATCATTTCTTAGATTATTTAATTGCTCCTTTATATATGGCTCAATTTCCAGTCGTTTTATGGTCTGGTTTCTTATATGGTGCTTCATTATTTTGGTATTCTGTTTTAAATGGTACTGAAACTACAGTTTTAGGTGAAGCTCCATATAATTTCTCTTCTAGTATTCTTGGAATTGTTTACTTAAGTCCAACTGTTTTTTGTTTCCTAGTTTATCCTCTTGCTGGTCGTAGTGTCGATTGGCTGAAAATTCATATTGCTAGAAAACATGGTGGTAGATCAGAAGCTGAAGATAGACTTTGGGTTTTAATTGTTTATGCGGTTGCTGGTGCTTGTTGTTTAATTTTATGGGGTGTTGGAGCTAGTAAAGGTATTCATTGGTTTGGTGTTATTTTTGGTATGGGTTTATTAGCTGGTCTTGGTGTTATTGGATGTACTTCATCAGTTACTTATGCTTTAGATACTTATCATGAAATGGCATCTGGTTCAATGACTGTTATTATCTTAATTAGAAATTCAATGAATTTTGGAATGGATTATGCAATTACACCATTTGTTACAAATTTAGGAGTTCAAAATTGTTTTATTGTTTGTGCTTTCTTATGTTTAATTTGTATTGGTAGTTTTATAATTCCAATTTTATGTGGTAAGAAGATTAGAATTGCTCAACAAGAAAAATATTGGAAAGTTGTTCAACATTTTAGAGAAAGAGGTGTTATTGGTTGAATTTATTTTTATTTAATTAATTTGTTATTTTTTACAGTTTCTCTTTTCTTTGTACTGCTTTCTTTCGTAGTTATTTATATTACTTAATTTAATTTTTTTTAAAGAATATCGAATCGACTATCTTATATTGTAACAGTAAGTTAATTTAATTTATGTGATAAACTAACAAGGACATATATCAGGTATATAAAATATCGAATTTATTAGTTTGTTAAATAGAAAAAAAATAAGAAAAAGTATACGGAATATCGAAGAGATAAAAAAGAGAAAAATATACTATCAACCTAGACAGCTAATAATTTAATATCTTTACTATTATGAATAGTTTGTGTACCAGTCCAAGATTCACCTGGTTTCAATTCAACAAAATCTGAAACATGACCAGGTTCAATACAAACCATAGTTAAATAACCATCTTTTGGTTCGAAATCAGCCATACCTGCAGATTTTTCAATCCATGGATTCCAAACAACAACATCTGGTAAATTAGATCTTTCAACATTATGTAAAACATAACCTTTATCAATAACTTGAATAACTTTTGATTCAGGAACTTTTTTATAAATTCTATCAGTTTCACCATTGAAATCAATAACTGGATGTCTATCAGTATAAGTTTCTTTAATAACTTGATCATAGCAATGTTCATCAGGGAAATTATTAACTAATGAATCTTCAATATCATTAATTTTTAAATAAGTATGGAATAACCAATTGAATTTCCAAGATTTAGAATCAGTATTTTCAACATCAATTTTAGTCTTTAAATAATCTTCACCTAATTCAATTGATAAAAGTAAAGTAAAATCATTGTTACCATTATCCCATTTTGAATAAACATCAGGATTGGCTAATTCAGGTGATAAAGCAAATTGAACAGTAACTGGATCAGCTTTAGTTTGACCTAAAAATTCCCAAGTTGAATTTCTAGCAAAACCATGTTGTGGTAAATCTGCAAAACCTTCATTTGATGATTTACCAAAGACTGGGAAAACTAATGGAACACCACCTCTAACTGGTTTTGAACCATCTAATTTTGCAGCTTCTGATAACCATAATTGTTCTTTATTATCTATTTTCCATGATATGATTGTGGCACCATAGTTTAGAATAGTGGCTTGTGTGTTTGGATTTGATGGAGATGTTATGATGACTTTATCTTCTAGTTGTTCGACAGACATTGTTTGACTAAATTGATGAATTGGAAAAGAAGAAGTTGTAGTTAAACTGTTCTGAAATTAAATAATGAAATTCACAAAAAAAACGTGTGCGAAATTTATTTGAAATTTTTGGAATTTGTTAAGAGAAAAGAGAGTGAAATGGTGTTCTTTTGGGTGGATTGATACTGTTTATGGCTGGTTGTTGGTTGTTGGTGATGATGGTTAACTCAGATGGTTAGATTAATTAATAGCTATTCAATCTTATTTAGAAATGTCGGAGTGGTTCTTGGTTGGCATCGATTAGTCGGAGTTCTTTCAAACTTATCTTAATTTAGAGAAGTAATTCAATTTCAGTTCAATTTATTTCAATTTAATTATATAATACATTATTGGATAGAAGATTCAATAACAAAACCCACTTCCACAATGTCATTATTATAGAGTATTTAGAAATTAAATTCAAAAGTCATCGCATCCAATTCAATTCAGGTTTTTGTTAATTTGTTCAAGGTAGATCTAAAGTTGGTTAATTAGTTACAAATTCCTACAAAAGAACATTCTCTTTTACTCTATCCATTTTGACTTCCATATCCTTTTATATTTTGACTTTTGAGTCTTCATTGGAATGTAACTAAAACCACGTTCATGGGTATTAATACATCTTAATTTGCTAGTTTTGGGGATTTTTATTTTCTTAATTGAATCACCGTCTCTGTTCCAATTCCAAAACTCATATTTCATTACAATCAAATATGGCATTATTTAATAAAAAGCTACTTGCAACTTATAAGAAGATATTAATTAAGCTTCCAGATAAATTACAACATTATATTATTGGATTATCATTAGCTAGATTTAACTGTCAGCTTCATTATGAACTATTCAAAGACATTTTTAAAATTTTGCCTGATAATGAATTAAAAATTCAAATTGATACATTAGACCCATTTGGACTAAATACAATTGCCAGAATTGAAAGCTACTATTCTATATTTGTTATTGAAGCACGTAGTAAAGATAAATTTAAAGAATTGTTTATTTCTATTCCTATTAAAAGGTTATCACTTGATATTGATCAACCTGGTTTCTTGAAATGGACTGAACTTATTAATTTAGCTCATGAAATTGAGCTTGTTGATTTAACATCATCAAGTCATATTACAAATTTTCCATTTGATAAAGTTACCTCTATTTTTGATATTAATATTAGCTCACCTGCATTCAAATCATTTTGCAATGAATTAGACACTACTTTTAAAAATGTTTCAAGAGTTTCTGTTGTTATTGATGATCCATATTTTAGTCCTATTCAACAGTTCATCGATTCAATTGCAGATAATGATAGATTTACAAAGGTTCCTGTTAAGATTAAATATCAAACTAAATCTTTTGATACTTACCCATTAGATGTTCTATCTTTATTTGAGAACTTGAAACTTATTTTAGTTGTTGCTGATGATGAACAACTTACTCCTGCTAATATTGATTTCCTTGAAAAATGTACCTTGCAATTCTTAATATCCAGTTCAATCAAATCAGTGAAATTACTTCCAAAGATTCATGATATCAAAAAAATGAGACTTGAATGCCCAAGAATTATCAATTTAAAGTTCGAAAGTGAATCATTAACTGTATTGGAAATTTCAGGAGATAGTGAAATTCTTAATTGTGATTTTAGTGGTTTAAAAAATTTGAAAAGCTTGACTATGATTTCTCCTAGGATAGATTATCAAACATTATCTACGTATCCTGACTCGCTTATTAACTTTGATGCTTTTTGTATGGCCGTTTCCTCCAAAAGATATGAAAGACTAAAATTACCACCAAATCTTAAAGAAATTACTTTGTCATCTCCTATTTTGTTAGATATTTTTGATCCATCCGAATGTTTTAATATTAAATTTTTTAAATACATAGTTCGTGTTGAAATTATCAAACCTTTAGATGTTCATAATTTGTTTTGGTCACTTCTTCCATCCGATACTCAATGTATTGATTTAAGTTGTGAATCCATGATTCCTTTTCCTAGTTCCAAAGTTGTTGAAATTTCACTATCTCAAAATTTAAGAAATACTCTTATCATTATTAGAATAGATGGATTTGTTCCTTTACTTACTCATGTTATGCCTGGAGCTTCAAATGCTCTTAGTGCTAGACATATTAAAAGAAATCATTTGAATGTTATATTAACTCATGCTAGTACATCTAATACAATTGTTCCTTTAAGTGGTAGATTCATCTTTTATGGTAAAAAAAATCAATATGATAAGATTTTCAAAAGTATTCCACCTGATGTTATTGGTAATTGTGTTTCATCTTAGCTTTTTTCTTTTATTAATTTTAACTTTATTTATTGTTTGAGTTTTTTTGAATTGTTTCAACATTAAATCACAACTTCTCTTTTTGGATTTAGAAATCTTATTTCCGTGTTTTTAGTATTTTTCCTTTTTCATTATAGTTTACAGTCTCTCTGAGAGTCAATCCTTATTTTTCTTTTAATTTACGAAATGAAAAGGTATTATCAATTAAATTTAAATTATTTTACTGTAGTTTAACTTGTAATCTTTCGGAATATTTAATTTCGAATTCACTTTTGGGAAATTTTTATTTGGTGTACAGATGTCAGTACTTTTTCAATTAGTGAATTTTTTTGAGCTTTCTTTCTTCAATTACTTCTACATCACTACTTTCCCTTCTAAATAAAAATTCAAATCAATTTAAGCTAATATGCTATGTGTATCATTGCAAATAGACTCAATGAATGAAGAAGTTTACTAAATAATTCAATTATACTTGCACTTCTTTATGAGGCTGCTTTATATCCTTTTATCCATATCAATTCTAATTCTGAAACTACAATCTAATACACTTCATGTAATGATATTTATATCTCCATATGCCTATATATGTTATAGATTATAGGAATTCATGCTTTCATTATCTATTTGTCATCAGGTCACTGACTAATTCAAGCTGCTTGGGTAAATCTAACTATCCTAGCTAGTTAACTGGAAACAAGAGAGAGAACAGCTGAAAACATTATATATGAAATTACTTATTTAAGAAAGGTCCCTCAATTATTACGGAATGTACATTCTTACAATTGTTTTTTGCTTTGCGATTGATTATCAAATTGTTATATAAATTTACAAGTAACCTATATTATAGGTAATGTAATAGTCATATGAAGGAATACAGTTATAACTTATGTACAATTGATGAATTGATTATAAGCTGGTCAATCTGTATAGTGTTTTAATGAATTGGTACGACTACATGTACTTTTAAAACTCTATAAAATTACGAATTAAGGCCATATATTCATGCATAGATCTAAATCTTCCCTCTAGCTATGAAAGTTTTAGGTTCAATTATTTCTTGAATCAGGTGAATATGATTTTAATCTACTTACAAAAGCCAATTAATTAGTTCTATATAAGACTTCAATATTCACTTCCTTTGACATAGCTGTTCTTTTTCTACTTTTTTTTTTTTCAACAATTACATTTGAAAATTCAATTAAATAACAATTTTAAGAATGGCCAGAAAGAGAACACCATTTCAAAAATACAAGAGGATTCTAAAAGAACTACCATCTGAATTACAATTTAAAATCATTGGACTTTCTATTGCAAGATTAAATCTTCAATTATTTCATAAACAATTTATTGGTATTTTAAAGCTACTACCTGATAATAATATAAATCTTGAAATTAGATTTGATGATGCTCGTGCACCTGCTGTTATCTATCTAATTGAATCATTTTGTATTAGAATTTGTGTTACAGAAGAATCATGGAATAATTTTCATTATATTTTAGATACTTTACCAATTAAAAGATT
This sequence comes from Ambrosiozyma neoplatypodis, assembly GCA_030567495.1. Lineage (NCBI taxonomy): Eukaryota > Fungi > Ascomycota > Pichiomycetes > Pichiales > Pichiaceae > Ambrosiozyma > Ambrosiozyma neoplatypodis. Next base: position 1,175 of record JAJLSG010000495.1, on the reverse strand, counting down.
AACAATTGATGTTGGTGTTCCCTTTGGAAGATGGAGATATTTAATTTCCAAAGCTCAAGAAATTGGATTGTTTTGTGGATTTGCTTCATTAGATACTGTTGATTATATTCCGTTTACTAAAGTTGTTTCAATTGAACAGATTGATGTTTCTTCTCAGGGGTTTTTCAAGCTCTGTAATTCAATTGATACAGAATTTAAAAATGTTTATGAACTTTCAGTTGTTGTTAAAGAGCCTATTACTTTAACTTTTTCTGTTTTTATGGGTCTCATCCCAGGGAATTCTAGATTTTCAAAAGTTATTGTCTATATGGATTTCAAACCTAATTGCTTTTCTTCTTATCCAATTAAAGAGTTAGTTAAATATAATAATTTAAAAGTTGATATTTTTCAAATTATGGATTCTCAACTTACTGGAAATGATTTAAATAGTTTAGAAAATATCAGAGTGAAAGCATTATGGAGTTTTATTCCTAGTTCCATTAGTTTACTACCTAAGTTTTCAAAACTTAAAGAATTTTTAATCTTTTCAAGAACTCCAGTAATCAAAAATTTCAAAATTTCAAATAAGACTTTAAAATTATTTGGAATTACAGCTGCTTCATCAATTTTGAAATGTGATTTCAGTGGTTTAGTTGGATTGAAAACTTTAAAAATTGCTTCTGCTAAAGTTGATGTTGATTCATTATCTACAATTCCTGATTCTGTTAGAAACTTTGATTTTCAAGCTTTGAGTATTTATCCAGTTTCTTCAAGGAAAATCAAACTACCAATCAATTTAACTGATTTCAGTTTTGTTACTACTGATGTTTTGAATAATATTGATCCATCTGAGTGTTACAATATCCATAATGTATTATATGCTGCACATGCTGGTGCAATTTTATCTTCTAATGTTAGCCATAAGTTTTGGTCTTTACTACCATCTGATACACATTCAATTGTATTAATTTTTTCAACTGAATCTCCCAACTATAATGCTAAATCATTTGTTATATCATTATCACCAAATTTAAAATACTCATCTGTTAATATCATTTCCAAAGGAATCCCTTTATTTACACAAATTACAACAGGTAATTATATCACTGAATGTAAAACTAAATTCAAAGCTAGATGCTTAAATGTTGTTGTTATTGGAACCACTATCAATAATGTTGTTACTCCTCTAGCTGGTA
>JAJLSG010000494.1:0-16372 GCA_030567495.1 Ambrosiozyma neoplatypodis | reverse complement strand
TTTGTGTTTCAATTTATAATCGTCTGATGTGTCCTCTTTATATTTCCCCCTTTACCATCAGTCCTTCTTCTTTTTCATTAAGTATATTTTATCTAAAGAACGTATCGTTTACATTAAGAAACCGATCCAACGACAAAATTATAATAGCCAGAATCTGGACTTCAATATAGACAGACTCCCAATCTTATTATCTATTACACATTGTTGATAGTTTTCAATTGACTATATCATAAGAGTTAAATTGTTGAAATTTTAATTTGAACTCATAGATATTTAGGGTTTTTTAAACTTTTTTTAATTACTTGTATTTGATAATTGTTTACTATACATACACATACAATTTAACTCACTTCACCTCATTTCTTTTATTCTATCTAGTAAATATAATTAAATGTAACATTTTCTTACTATCACTTCTTGAATCTTATATAAAGCAGTTTATAACTTTTGCATCTTTGTTGTTATATATTGCACAGCCTGATTTTGAAAAGGTTTAGCCGCAGAATTAAGGGTCTTTTGATCTTTTGATTCGAATTCGAATCGATTAATTAATTCGATGGATCGTTTTATTCATAATATTGCAGCAGCTAGGTGCCCTTAATTTTTATACATGTAATTACATGATCATGAATTAATAATATAATTAATATATTGAATCATTTGGTGATTTATTTTCTGTGAATTATTGAATTAATACAGTGTTTCAATATTCTTCAAGAAGAATTATCATCAATGTATATTTGTGTTGTTATAATTATCAAATCTACTAATGGAATAATGGAAAACTTTAAAAATAGTTTGCATATGTTAATTGTATAGTACACTTTATATACTACATGTATTACTACTGCACGTATATTACAATTAACTACATGTATTTATAATAAAGAAGTAAATACTATTAAATTAAAGAAAATAACTGAGTCTATAAAACAAAGATAACCAATATTGAAAAAGAATGATATACAAAAATGAAATAAATGAGAAATTAAAACACCAAATGATATAGTAAAAAAAGCAATAAATTAAGAAAATATTTTTGAACCAAAACAAAAACCTATGTAAGAATGTAATTAAAAACTAGAAGACACTGAAGAAAATAACCCGGAAATAAATAAAATATTCCCAATGCTATATGAACGAATTGAAAGAAACCAAAAAACAGAATTGATGAATGAGATATATTTAATTTTTTTCAATGCAATCTAACAAAAATAAATTATTAATTTGAATACTTAAAACATCAACATAATAATTATAAAATAAATCATAATCATAAGGACCTCTTGGTGGAACTTCTTCGCCTTTTGTAATTTTACAATGGATTGAAACAGCTCCATCTAACAGATTTAAATGTTTTATTTCTTCATTTGATTCCATTTCAGATGAAATTCTAGTTGGGATTGTAAATAGTTTATTCATCTTTGATTCTAATGGTTCAAAATATAAACCAAATTGTAATTTAATTGACTTTGAATCTTCATTAACAATTAAATGTAATCTATTTGATTCCTCATCATTTGAAGATTGAGCTTTAATAAATTCAGATTTTCTTGCTAATGGATCTCTTGTTTTTTCTAAATGTCCTAATTTAATAATAGTATTATCTAAATCATCAGCAGTTGTATTAGCAGTAGATTCAGTTGACAAACATTCACAGTCTTCAAACGAAGATTCTTTATAATCAGGCATTTCAAAAGATTTTAATCTATTATTAACTTCATTCATATCAATCATATTAATTGAATCTGAACCACGTCTTGAAGAACCATTTGAGTTTAATGAATTTGTATGTTGAGTTGAAACTTCTGAACTTGTTGTTGTTTTAGTTTCATACAGTTCGACTTTTTTAGCTGCACTTTGTGGTGAAAAGATACCAATGAATAATTTATCTAAAGTTTCAGGATTTGAATCTAAATCATTTGATTTTAAATAATTTGATAATCTGCTATGAACATTATATTTAACCATATTTGAGTAATATTTATTTGATTGCATTATCTGAAGTAATGATTTAGCATTTGATTTTTGTAAAACTTCTAATTGAAGTTCAGTTGGTAAACTGTTAAATTGAAATTGGTTAAACATTTTTTTAATACGAGGAATATAGATTGACTGTAAACAGAGAAAGTAGGAGTATGAGGGTATTGTATTTGTAAATTGATATTGAGATTGTCTAGATGACATGCAAATTAAGGTAGAAATTAATAAAGAGATTAGAAGGAGTAGAAGAAAATAAAATTTTACGAAAAAGCAGGAAATTCAAGAATATTTAAATGGCTACCTCAACTGAGTCAAACAGTTCATAAAAGGTCTTGAGATCTGAATTTTTTGACTTTCCGGAATCTCTCGAGCCTTTAATTAGTTTTTCCTTTTTTCACGGGGCTGCGGAAAATTGCTGTGATTCACCTGTCAACGATTATATACGATGGTTTAATATAGAGACTCTACGTAGAGAGTTACGATTTGAAATGAATGGGATGGTTTAAGTACAGAAGAACAGCAAGACATGAGTCATGAACCTGATTGAGACATATAGTGGTCTTAATGTGGAGGTCTTTCCTCTGAATAAGTTCTTTTTCCCTTCAAATTTATCAGAAGTTCAGTTATATATGATTCAAATCAGACAATTAAGCGCTCCCCTGGGAGTTATAAGCGTGAATCACCGCGCGCGTGAATCATGAGACTCATTAATTGAAGGAATTCGCCGGGATGAGTCGGATGACTCAAGTCAATGAAAGCCGCACACTCACCTTATCCGATAATCGGCCCAACAGCTCGCCTGAACTTTACGTTTTTGGTTTTTCATTCTTACGTAAGGCGCCACGTAATCACAGTATAATTCACCCTACTTTGATTTTTAAATTAATACATTGAATCAATTCATCAAGCTATAACTTAGAATACACAGAAAACATAAACATTAAACTTCTATTTCAGATTATTTAGATTCTTCTAAAATATAATTATTCTTAACCAATTTACAATTAAAAATACATCTAATAATCCAATCCCATTCTACTATTTTATATTCTTCGTTTTCATCAAGTAATTCCTTAAAATGATTTCTTAGTTTCTTATCTTCTTCTGATTTGTTACAAAGTAAGATTTTAATTCCATGTCCATCTTTTGATCCTTCTAATTTTTTAGTTCTTGTATCAATTGAATGTAAATCTTTACAACCAAATGTTTTAATAACACCCGAAATAACATCATATCCACCTTTAATTTTATTTGAAATATGAATTGATGTATCTTTAAATAATTCATTATTTGAAAATTCAATCAACTTATTAACACATTCAACTTCATGACCAACTTCAGCATTTTCAAATAAATCTTTAATTTTTGGATCTCTTTTAAAATCTGTAACTAATCCAACATGATATTGTTGAAGTTCAGGTTTAACTGTTTCAAAATCTTGAATTCTTTTATGTGATTCTAATGTACCTAAAACATCACTTATAAACATTGGTGTTATGATATACTTTGGTGATAAACTTAATGATTTCAAAAATTTAGATGTTCTTAGAATAGCTGGTGCCATAATACAATTTAATGTTTTAATTGGTTGTTCAACAAGTTTAATACCAAGTTTATTCAAGTTTCTTAAATCAGTTTTAGATAGATCGTGGTCACTTCCTGTCATTAGACCAACAATTTGATATGGCTTTCCTGTTGTTTGTGAAGGTCTCTTAAAAGGCGATAATAGACTTTTTTGACTTGAGTTATTACTTGTACTTTCTCTAAGTTTCTTTAAAGGTGTATTTTCAACATTTGAAATATTATTTTCTTTATTACTGGTATTTGCTTCCTCTTCTTCTTCTTCTTCAACTTGCTTTGCTTTTCTCTTTCTTGATTTTTGTTTTTGTTTTTGTTCGGGTTCAGGTGTAGGAGTAATTTCAACTTGTGATGGTTCAGGAGTAAATATACTTTCACGTCTCTTTTCAGGATCTTTAACTTCAGGAGTTTCTTTAGTTTCTTTAATGTTAGAATCCATTTCAATATCCTCTTCTCCAAGATTTTCTTTAGCTTTCTTTGGTTTTTTATTTTTTTTATTTGTAACTGATTTCTTTTCTTCTTTTTCATCGTCATCTATGAAAGTTTTTCTAATTACAGACATATCAATAGGAGTTTTACCAATAATTTCAGTTAAATTAGATTCTTTTGGAAATAAAGTATATTTTTCTAGGGTTTCATCTTGTAATTCCCATTTTGAAAAAGATTCTTCTAACCATAAATGATTAATACATTGAATTTCCCATTCTTTACAAATTTCATATTTTTTACCAACTGGTTTAGCAACTAATAAATGAGTATTTTCATCATTTAATGTTCTTGTAAATTTACCTCCCATAACTTCTGTTAATTTACGTAAATAGTATCTTGAATCACCTGTATAATTAGTTAATGAAAGTACAACTTTTTCCATACCTGGTAATGGTTCAGTTGGATATGGATAATGCAATAATTTATTAAATGGTGAATTAAATTTATTATGTGAAAACATCCAATAAATCCAATTCAAATTACCAACATATAAATTATTTTTTGATGCAATTTGATATTCTTCACCTTTTCTATAAAATCCAACGAAACAATTAATACCATTTTCTTTTGAATTTTTCAATTTATTAATATCATTATCAAATATTGCATCAGCACCAGTTTTAAGTTTTAAAATTGATAAAATTGAATCTTTCATTCTTTTTGATAATTTTAAATCTTTTGAAAAATAAAATTTTTTATCTTTTAAGAATCCATTTAATTTATTAATTTGTTCTTCATCATTAATTATTTCTGAAATTCCTTCATTTATATCTAAAGTTTTATTAACTAATTCTTGATCATTTCTAATTTCAAATGATGAATCTTGAACAAAATTTGAATTTAAAATTTTTGGATTTGGAAAACAATATGGAGTCTCATTTAGTTTACGACCTAATTTTAAACATTCTTCAATCCATTCAGGTAAGACTAACTTAATTTTTGATTCTTTATTATTTGTAGTTACAGTAATTTGTTCATTAAATGCATTAACAACATTACAATCATCTTCTTTATCATTAGTTGTAATCAGATGAGTTGTTGACTTACTCATATTTTTCAAATAAATACCACCTAAGGTTTGAACAGCAGCATTAATTGCAGCTTGATCACCTTCAGGTATTGATGATGAACAAGCAATAACTAAATCTTTGAAAAAATATAATGGATTTGGTGAATAAGATCTAATTGGTTGAAATTTATTTAAATTGATTGAATCAAAAATAAAAGATGATTTAACTATTGGTAACATTAATTCATTTGTTAATAAATCACATTCAACAAAATCGATTGTATTTGAGATTATATGTGAAAATTTTGTTAATTTTGATTTCTGTAATGATTTTCTATCTGAACTTTGTTTAATTGTAATTGAACTTTCTGGTAATGAGATTGCATCTTTTAATCTTGAAACTTCATTTGAATCTAAAGATTCAGATTCAATAATTAGAAAACTATAGCCTTCAAATGATAAAGACATTATCTATATCTAGATATATATTTGAATAATGTTTCAAAAGAAAGACATACAGTATCTTTAATAACGCGTTTAGGTTGATTTAATTTCGAAGAACGCGTCCTGCGCCCGTGCACCAGAGAAACCGATTTTTGAAAATTAAATTTAAAGATTTCTTAGATTTGTATATGATGAAGGTGGTAAAACACAATAAATTAGATAAAACATCAATTAATGTCTGAAATAGTATCTCCAGCTGAAAATATTGAAAAGCATCAAGTGCGGCAACCTGCTGAATTACAGGTGACAGCAGAAGCACTTCTTAAAGATGCCTATGAATTTAGAGATTCTTCATTGAAAACAACTGATATCAAAATAGCAGATTTAGAAGAATTAAGAGATTATCAAAGACGTAAGAGAACAGAACATGAAAATTCATTAAGAAGAAATAGATTTAAATTTGGTGAATGGATTAGATATGCACAATTCGAAGTTGATCAACATGATTATCCAAGAGCTAGAAGTGTATTTGAAAGAGCATTAGAAGTTGATGAAACTAATGTTTCATTATGGATTAGATATGTTCAAGTTGAAATTAAAGGTAAAAACATCAATCATGCTAGAAATCTATTAGAAAGAGCTACTAAAATTTTACCAAGAGTTGATAAATTATGGTATCAATATATAACAGTTGAAGAATCTTTAGGTAATATATTAGCTGTTAGAAAAGTTTTTGAAAATTGGTTACAATGGAAACCAGGATTTGAAGTTTGGAAGAATTTTATTCAATTTGAAGAAAGATATAGTGAATTTGATAACTGTAGATTAATATTTGAAAAATATGTTATTGTTTTTCCTGAACCAAATACTTGGTTATTATGGATTAATTTTGAGAAACAACATGGTGATAGTGTTAATATTTTTAATGTTTATAAATTAGCTGTTGATTCATTATTTCAAATTGAAAAATTAAACTCTGATATAATGTTATCTTGGATTCAATGGGAAGTTAAACAAAAACATTGGAATAGAATTAAAAAATTATATGATTATTCAAGAGAAACTCTTTCTGAAAATGATATTTTAAATTTACAATCTAAATATACACAATTTCAAAGGCAATATGGTGATAAAAATGAAATGGAAATTTCTTTATTAACTAGTAGAAAATTAAAATATGAAAAGGAATTACAAGAAGATCCAAATGATTATGAAACTTGGTGGACATATTTGAAAGTTATTGAAGATCATCCGGATTTTAATGAACAAGATCTAAAACAACAATACGAAAATTCTATAAAATCAATACCTAATTCAGATTCAAAACAAGATTGGCTTCCTTATATTTATTTATGGATACGATACATTTCATGGGAAGAACAATCAAATAAAAATGTTGATGAAGCTAGAGATTTATATCAACGTTTAATTAAAATCATTCCTCATAAAAGTTTTACATTTGCTAAAATATGGATTAATTATTCTGAGTTTGAAATAAGACAAGATGATTTAGTTTCTGCTAGAAAAATATTAGGTAGATCAATGGGTATCTGTCCTAATGTTAGAATAATGAAATATTATATTGAATTAGAAATGAAGATGAAAGAATTTGATAGAGTTAGAATGATATATAATAAATTAATTGAATCTTTTCCTAATGTTGCAAGTTATTGGATTGATTATGCTACTTTAGAAAATAATCTAGGAGATGAATCTAGATCGAATGCTATATATCAATTAGCTATTGATGAACCTTCCTTAATAATTGAAAAGAAAATATTGATTCTAAATCAAATGATTCAAGAACAAATTGATAATTTGGATTTTAAATCAGCTAGAGAATCGTATGGAAGAATACTTGAATTATCTGGAAATAATATGAAAACAATAATCAAAAGGTGTTTATTTGAGCTTCAAATTCCTTCTGATGAACAATTGAAAGAATATCAGAATAAGATTGAAGAATCTGATGAATCAGAATCAGTTTTCCAATTTTCAATTTCTGATGATGCTAAACAAAGAGTTAGAGATATCTTTGAAAAATTCATTGGAGAAACCAAAGAATCTATAAGTAATGAAAGTAGAACGTTGTTATTACAATCATTGATAAATTTTGAAACTAAATATGGCGATGAAACATCAATTGATAAAGCCACTAAGAGACTTCCGAGAATTACTCAAAATATAAGAACCAATGAAAATGGTGAACAACAAGAATTTGAAGAATATCAATTTCCAGATGATGAAAGAGAGATTGAACATGATGTTTCTGATTTCAAAGCAACTTTTACAGGTAAAGTAGAATCCAAATCTGAAAATGGGAGTACTACTAAAACTAGTTCTTTGAAAAGAAGATTTCAAAGTGATTCTGAGGATGAAGAGGTTAAACCACCTACTAGTAGATTAAAGAGTAGATTTGAAGAAGATTAATTAGTTGAATATACTTTTCTTACTTATATATGATGTATATTATAATAAATTAAATTAAAATGATGTAAATAAATGCTAAAATAATGCTAAAAGAATTCTATAAAATTAAGTGTACAGAAGAATAAATTAAAAGAGGGGGGTTTTAAACCATGCTTTCAGAAAAATGCTTTTTATCAGTTAGAATGTTTTTCATTTGTTCCCAAGGGACTTCAAAAACAAATGTACAGATGATGCAATATGTAGTAATCATAATTAATGCAATTGAATAAATAGTGCCCATAACCTGAAATCCAACCATACCAGTTAATTCATAAAGTTTAGAAAATCCAACTCCCATAGTACCAAGAGGGAAAGTAGCAGCCCACATTGTTCTTAACCAAGGTTTTGGTGGACCATAATGAATAATAGAGATGATTGCAATAACAGTCATACAAATTCCCATTGAAAGTAAAAATAATGCAATTAAACAAGATGAAAGATGTAACATACTTCCAATTGTATTTAAAATTTCCGAGTTGATTGAGTTATTATCTATCCCAAGGAAAAAATCAGTGAAATTACCAGAAACTATCAGTTCTTTAAAATTTTTGAAATTTAATAAAAGTCCAAAACTTCCTTGACCTAAAATACCAACTGGAATAAATGAAGTGAAAACAACATCCTTTTCAGGTAAACCATGAACTAAAAGTTTATAAAAATAAATTGAGAAAAATGAGATTCCCATTAGAATTGCATTTGCCCATAACATATAACATATGATATCAGTTGATAACTTCCAGATTAAATTATTTTCAATTGAAGAGCAAACCAAAGAGCCAGTAGAAGAAGCAACAGTTAAAGTAACAATTGGTAATAAAATAGTTGCATTCAATTGACGATTTTCAAATTTACCATAGGCGAACATGTAAAAAGTTACAACCCAAGCTGAAAATAATGTAAGAACAACATTAATTAACCATAAAACATAAGCAAAGATATACCATTGAGGTTTCATATAATGAATCATACTGATTAATGTAGTCATCCCCATAACTTCAGTACCTAAGAAAACATTCAGAGTTGGATCTTTAAGAAGTTTAATGAAATTAAAGTTATCATAATTTTTTGGGAACACAAAGTATTTTAAAATAAACAAAATATGAAGTATCACGAATGCTATCAGATTGATGAAGAAATAAACTATACCAACATATCTGCTACCAACTTTTATAGATTCAATTGGAAAATTGTATAGCACTGAACTAGTTATTCCTGTACCCATTGTTATAACAAAGTATATTGGATGAAACTGAGTTAGCAAAACATCAGTAATTCTCATAGTTTTTGATCTTAATGTTGAATTATCAACTACTATTGTAGACGAATCTGTGTCTTGAGAAGTAATCTTTTGGAGTTGAAGTTGATTGCTACTCATGATAATTGTGAATTTGTGATATAAAAAAATTGAATTTATGTAGTACTGTGGCAGTTATCGTGTGTAATTTTTTTTGAAGTATTTTCGAAAATTAGTATACTGACACACAAAAAAGTGCAATAAATCTGGAAATATCCTTATTTATATAAGAAAGTATTGTTTAAGGTCATCTATATGTTAAAGAAATGTTTTTCTTTTTTCAAAATTTACAGACCCCGAAGCTCAAGATATTGAAAATTCCTCTTAGCCGCACAGAGCCCTTTCCATGCGGCTTATTTTTATTTTTGGAAAGTCCGAGATCCGATTCGTCTGATCTCGTGACATTACTGTGGCGAGTAGTTAGATTTTGAACCTCCAAAAACACAGCTTCAACACTGATTTTCAAGGATTTTTACACCTGTCTGGGAAGCAAAGACCTTGTTATTATAAAATAGTCTCTTCTTTACAAAATGAAGTCTCTATTATGCTGGGTTCACCTATTAGATGGAAAGGGGTTTGAAATTCACAGAACGAGACTCGGGAGTTGAGCAGAAACCGACCGATCAGAAGAACGGACTATGAATTAACCTCAGCTTTCTTTCAACTTTCTATTAGTCACCCTTAAATTCCATTTTCACAAGTTATACAACCTTGTTTCAATGACTGATTAAAGCAAGTGAGATGGAACTCATTATATATGTTTCATTTCTAAGTTATATATCATATAATAACGAAGTACGTATGTTTCCAAATAAATCTATAACAGTTATTACTCTTTACAAGTTTTAAAAGATTTTTCATTATATTACACAGAAGGAACATTAAAATAGTTATACCACAATAGCTAATATACATGTAGTATACTTTGAAACGAATACATGTATTCAGTTTTAAATCTTTGGTTTATCTAATAATTTTTGTTTTAATGCATCAGGGTACATAGAGTAAGTATTGAAATTTCCCATTTGCCAAAATCCTCCATCAACAACTTGAACAGTACCTGTAATATAAGAAGAAGCTTCACTAAATAAATAAATAGTGGCATTGGAAATATCTTGAGTTGAACCAACTCTTTGTAGGGGTATTTTCTTTTCAAATTGTTCTTTATCTAAAACTAATCTTTCAAAACCTTCAGTCCCCCCAATTGCACCAGGAGCAATTGCATTTACTCTAATTCCTATAACACCTAATTCAACAGCCAATGCATTAGTTAAAGCATCAATAGCTGCTTTTGCTGCTCCAACATGTGATTGGAAAGGAACACCATAATAATGAAGTGTAGCTGAAATGAATATAACAGAACCTTTATTTAATTTCAATTGTTCATAGCACGCTTTAACAGTATTAAATGAACCTAAGGTATCAATATCCATAACTGTTTTAAAAGCATTTGATGATAAATGATTAAAGTCAGAAATGAAATTACCAGCAGCACCAGCTATAACAAAATCAATTTTACCTAATTGTTCAACTGTTTGGTTAACTGCATAAACTAAATTCTCAATTAATCTAACATCAATATTAGCAAATCCAATAACTTTAACATCTTTTCTAATATCTGATAGTTTCTTAATTGTTTCATCCACTTTTGATTGTTTTCTACCTATTATTGAAACAGAACATCCTAGTAAAATTAAAGCTTCTGCTTGTTTAGAACAAATTGTACCAGAACCACCTGTGATAAAACAGACTTTTCCTTTAAACAGGTCTTTTTTCCAGATTGATAAATAGTTTTTAGTAGTTGTAACAGATTCCATGATTAATATATTTCTTAACTATCATCATAATGCTTATAGATGTGGTAATTATTTTATAAAAATGGGAATCTTCTGTTCTTATAAATAAAACTTGTAGCATGTGAATTGCGATGAGCTACGCGGGGAAACTTGAAGGCTTAATTTGCGTATAAGAATAATTTCTGAATAACAACTAATAATTATAAGTTCGTTATCAAAGTTAAAATTACAAAGTTCCAATATATAACACTGAATATAAAATTTACAAAAAAAAAATAAAAAAACATAACATAAAAACACATTAGTTCAAGCTCTTTTGGAATTGTAATTGCTTGTATGGGTACTGGTTGCACTAATTCCTAAAATTTTACCAGCTCTAGACATTATTCCATTAAGTTTCTTTCTTTTTTCGGGAGATATCACAGAATCACCATCATCTTCTAAATCTTCTTGTCTTATTCGTTTTTCTAATATAGGAGAAATTGATTCATTGGAACCATTTGATGAACCTCTTTTTCTGCGGGCCAATGAAGAAGGTATTGGTGATTCAACTAGTAAACTACTTTCATGATCATCATCTTGTGGGCCAGATGAATTATAAGAAACATCATCTTCATCATCATCTATTGTGTTTGAACAAACCGATTGTTTTAAAATACATACTCTTTGTTTGAATTCTTCCTCCTGTTTTAGTTTTGAATTTATTATTTCAATTCCCAAGAAATTCTTTTTTAATATAGTTTTATATGAATCAATTAAATAATCTCTTAATAACTTATAATTCATAAAGCCATCATTTTGAGAAATTGAATTTAATAAACTTAAGCAAGTTGAATTAACTAAATTATTTGCATCATTTGTTTCTTCTAATAATAACATAAAATTCTTTAAAATATTATTTTGAATAATGTATCTTGTATAAAACTCATCATCTAAGAATATAATGCTTTTAATACACCTTAATGAACTTATTCTTAATTGATCACTAAATCTATTACTCATAAGTTTTGAAACACCAATTAATAAATGATTTTCTAAAATAAATGATCTACTTAATAATTTATCATGCTTTTCTGCTATGAAACTTACCAATTCACAAAGGTTTGAATAACTTATTGTTAAATTTTTATCCTTTTTACAAGATTTCAATGAATCAACATTTGATAAAGGTTCAAATAATTTTGCTGCTGAGTATTGATAAAATCCATTTAAAAATGAATCAGATGTTTCATCATGAAGTTCAGTTGAAGAAGGCGATGCTTCTAATGAACCTGGTAGAGAAGTCGACGAGCTCGTTGATTCTAATAACACCTTTAATGCTTCAAAGGCCTGTGTTTTCAATCCAATATCTTTCTCATTTATTAAAACACCAGTTAATATTTCTATCAGCATTGAATCTAGATCAGTTTCTTTTTCTTTCTCTATATTATTATTATTATTATTATTATTATTAGGGGTAGAAGTTATCTTGTTAAACAATAAAACATCATGTTCAATTATTGTAACTAATAATTCAATTGCCAATATTCTGCTTTCAATAACATCATCTTTATATGCAAATTTTACTAATTTAAAAAGACCTTTTTCCAATAAACTTTTATAAAATTCTGATCTTGAAATAGGCTGAACTTTTTTAGTTGTTAAAACAAATTGATGTATTAATTTAATACCTTCTCTTTTTTTCTCAAGTACAATATTGGTATCATTTGAATTAGAGTTATTTTCATCTTCATCATATAAATTAAAAAGTTGTTTTAAAAATGATTTATCATCTTTTAAAAATTTCAAAACTTTATCTTCGTTAATATGAATCATATTTGCAAGACAATTAAATGCGACATCATCTAATAATCTAGCTAAAACAACATCCTTAAGAAAATATAATCTAAATGTTTTCTTTAAGGTCATCTCAATTTCTTTATCTTTAATTGGTATAACTTCTTTAAATTTGGTTTTCTTTTGTAAATATTCTCTATTATTACTTTTGAATTCTGGAAATTCTGGATCATATTCTAATATACCAATTATACCCATTATGAGATCATCTTCAACAAATGCTTCTAAAATTGAAGTTTCATTATAAAAAACTAAAGTTTTAATAATATCACAAAGAAAATATAAATTTGGTAAATTTTTTTCATTTTCTGATTTTTCAAATAATTTTAATAGGATCTGAAGATAATTTTGATTATTTATTAAGTCTAATAACAATTCTCTGAATTTATTTGATTTTGAACCTTGATTTAATAATTCTGAAACTTCAGCCAAATTATCGTTATTTGGTAAAATAGGTTCAGGTACAGGACCAGCTATCACTTCTGTTATTTCACCATCTTGACCATTCGATAAAACTGCAACTAATGAAATATTTGGTTCAATTGTATGTTGAATATCAACTAAAAAATCACATAACGAAAGACAACCTTCAGGTTCTTGAAAAGACAGAGCATAATCATTCCCATCTTCATCAGTCCAAACTATTAATGTATCTTGTTGTCTTTGATATTGAGTTGTACCTTCAATTATTGCTTTTAATAATGTATCTTTTGAATCATTCTCATTTCTAACTAAAAAATGAGGTCCTCCATCAATTTCACCTGAACAATAACCTGTGCCTCTATCAATCCATTTCTCTCCTTCTAATGTATATACTTTGACTCTTTTGGGTGTTGTTGGCTGTAAGTTATTACTCATTTGTTTCGTTATTTTATTCGATTTCATTTGTGTATATGGGAAAGGCCTAAAAGGAGAAGAGAGGTGATGTAGTAAATAATTGAAAAGATGAAACTTTTGTAAAGAGTAAGTGGATTTAATGTACAAGTATTAGAAAAGAGTTTTAAGATGATATATAAATAGCTGATTGTAGCTTCTTAAATTAGATTGTGATTCTTATAGTTGTGTATAATGATTTTTATTAGGGTATTTTGAAATACTAAAACACGAACGATGAGAAGTGAAAATAGAGTGAGAACAATCGCAGAAAGTGATATGAATTCCAATAAGTTAACGTTGATAAGTATTAATTTTAAAGATGTTATGACTGCCTAAGAGGATGATGATATCTATAGCAAAGTCGAAGAAGGAAACGTGAAATGGTTGTTGTTGAAACCTGTTTCTGTCGCTTCTGCGCTTCTGAGCAGACGAACGTTTCCGTTGTTGTATAGAGGACTATCTGCTGTTACGTATACATGTATATCAACCTGTCAACCTGATATACTCAATGCTCATCAAGAAAAGAATTGATCAAAAGATTCTGGAGAAACATAAAATGCTTGGGGAAAATCATAAAAGGTAAAATCATCACGGGATTTTAGAATACGTATAGTAATTTCTTGAGTGCATCAGACATTTCCTTTTTTTTTTCTATATAAGGCCTGATATACAAAAAAAATGAGAATAAATAAATAAATATATAAATAAAGTGTATTATTAGTAAAAAAATAGGGGTTTACCATTTGGAACCCAATGCGATTGATGTGGTATCTTTTGGTTGTTCAACTTCTTTGAAGTATGTTCTTATCATTCTTTCTTCAGTTATTCCAAATTCTCTTAAAAAATCTCCAACCCAAGAAGTTAATGCAACTGAATCACTATCATTTGAATTTGGAATACTTCTATACATTTCTTCAATTTTATTAGTCCAATCCTTTTGTGAAATTTCTTTTGGTCCTGCAATTTGTCCACCTCCATTTATACAACCACCCGGGCAAGCCATAATTTCAACGAAATCACATTTGGATGCATCTGCTTGTTCAGTACCATGAGAAGAAGAAGTTTCATTATTTGAAGTTGATTTGATACCTTTCTTAGCTAATTCTCTAGCTTTTCTTCTAGCAGCTAATCCACCACCAGTTGCTCTCTTAGCAGCTCCTCCTTTACCTTCAGTTAATTTCAATTTTCTAACTAGATTTTGAATATTTCTGAAACCATTAACAACACCAGATGAACCAATTAACTTTGTTTTATCTTCCATTAAATTAATAATATAAATATCTGAATTTCTACCTTCAATAACTTCAAAAGTTAATCTATCTTCAGAAATCTTATCTGATGCAATTAATTGTTTTTTCAAATGAATTAAATATTGTAATGCATACCCACCAGAAGATGATCCTTCTTCATTTAACCATGAATCATTTGGTTTATACCAATTAGCAGGAGCATATTTAGAATAAAGTTCATATAAATTTGTAGTATCTTTAATCACATCATTTATTATTGAATTAATATCTATTTTTTCATCTTGTAACATTTGAATTAATTCTTTGGGTGTTATAACACAATCAACGTCTTTTTCATCAGGTTCACCATATTTCTCTGGTCTTGCTGCTTCTAACTTCTTATCAAAACATGGCATTATAGATAAATGATAAACTTCAGATGAATCTATATTATATTCTAAACTAGTCAGTTTCTTTAACAACAGTCCTGTTATTTGTTGTGGAGACTTAACATTATTTATTTTTGGTAAAATATATGGATGTGTCTTTTCAGCATATAAAACCCAACCAGGGCAAATTGAAGTTAATTTTGGTCCTTTTATACCATTTTTCTTTTCAGTAATCAAATCATGTGTTATTTGTTCAATGGATATCTTTCTACCTAATCCAGTACCAACGATTTTAGAAAATCCATATTTATTAATAAATAAATGAATTAATAATTTATCAATTTGTTCCATACTTAACTTCAATGCTCCAGCTAATGAAGCTCTTGATTGATGACTTATACTAATAACAAATTTCTTATTTTGGTTTTCTTCTTTAGATAAAGCATTTAATAGTTCTGTATATGAATGTTGAGCAACTAAAACTTCTTCTGCTGATGTGATACAACCTGAACAAGCAAGACAATCAGCTAAAGATATTTGAGCTTCTTCTAATCTATTACCTGTTGCACCTTCTTTTGTAACTTCCATGTAATGACCTTCAGTATCTATTTCTATTTCATATTCAGTCCTTATTTCTCTTCCTTTTTTAGATTCATTTCTAACTTCAACTGGTTTTATACATGCAACACCTGGAGATATGAAATCATTTAAATCATCTGCAGATAAAATTGCACTCATATTTGCTTATTTATGTATTGTTTCCACAGTTTTTAAAAGTTAAGTGTAATTAATATATAAGTAAGTGTATAAACGTAAAACTATGAAAATATTTAAAGAAAAGTGTATGGTGTAGATGTAAATAAATAAAATAAATCAAAAGATTTTTAAATAGTTTTTAGTCATCAAATTTCTTCCCGAAGCGGAAATATATTTCTGTTGCGTCGACCGACGTCTCAGTCGACCCGATAAAGAAATAGCCA
>JAJLSG010000493.1:0-16372 GCA_030567495.1 Ambrosiozyma neoplatypodis | reverse complement strand
AGTTTAAAGGTGTTGTTGTGTTCTGATAATTCACATTGATCTGAATTCTTAGTTTGATTATCCAATGCATATGGAATATTTTCTCCTTCTTTTCGTCTGAAGAAAATAACGTATACTTATACACTTGATTTTATAATATAAATATCCGATTAGGTATAAAATACATATATAAACGTACAGTATATGAAATAATATATGATTTTAGACAATGCATTTTTAATAGAAAATAAGAAAAAACCAAAAACCAAAATAAGAAGGCAATATTAAAAATAAGAATGTATATAATTAAAAGAAGTGAAAAGCAAAGTTAAGCAAGTCTCACTGAACAGACTAAAGCTATATTTTGAGTGGTACCAAACATAGAATTAAATATAGAAAGAAATGTATCAAATTTTTAAAGTAAATAAATAAATTAAATTAAATTAAATTAAAATTAATTGAACTGTTTAGCTGTTTCATTCATAACATTTTCATAACTTGGAGGAGCTTCCAGTGGAACAGTCATTTCTTCACTTAATGAAAGATTTTGATTAACTGAACCATATGATGTTTCATCTTGTTGTTGATGAGAATTTGAGGAAGCTAAGGTATTTGCAATAGTTGGATTACTATCATTTGGAGGAGAAGAAAATGGACTTATTTGACTTTGAGGAGAATGGACGATATGCTGGCCGGTACCAGTGGATAAATGACTACTTTCTAAGAAAGGTTCAGGATGTTGAAATCTAATTTGAGTTTGAGTTGGTTTTTGAGTAATTAAAACTTGTGGAGTATTTGGAGGTGCCACTATAAATATTTGTCTTTCTTCATCATCAACATAATAATTATCTGGAGTTTTCAATATGATATACCAAGCATGAATTAAACCAGGAATATAACCTAATAAACATAAGCAAATATTAATAAAGAAATCGCAACTGCATAAACCTTTTTTAATTAAGACTGGCAAAGGAGGTATAAAAAATGCTAGTATCACAAGAACACAGTCACAGCAGCAGCAGCACATAATATACTTATAAGTATAATATATATCCTATAATATGTTTTAAAAGAACGCAATGAAGTTGTTTGGGTGTTATATAGAGAGATAGATTGGTTTTTAATTTGATTAATTAATTGTGCTGCATGCTTTTTTAATTGATAGTGCGCGGCCCATTTATGAGAGCAGCAGCTCAGCAGCTAGAGTCTGCTAGACACTGTACTACAAAAAAAAAACTATAATTAAAATAAAATAAAAGTAAAACAAATCTCTTTTCATTTTTTCATACTCCAATCAGAAACCAACTTAATGGGAATCATCATCATCTTCAATATTGTAACGTTTCTTTGAGGTAAAATTACGTATGCGCTGAGGTAAGCATACATATAGAAAGTTCCCTTTTTCCTTTAATTATAATTTTTCTTGAACTTATAATTATTATCAAGTCCCGTCTCACATCATATGCATCTCTCCCATCCCATATCTATTTCAACTATCAATATATCAATTATAATTAAAGCAATATATATTGCTGATGTATATACGTAGCAATCATCATCGATGAAGCGTTCAAAAAAAGATATTTCAATTTATATATCAATCAATTAATTTTTAATTATAATTCAATAATATAGTGATATATATACATGTACATGTATAACCATGACAAACGCTTGTAACAATCCTGAAAAGTATTACTTTCTCTGGAAATTAATTTGTGTGACACTGGGAATGTTTTAGTTAAGAAACCAGTGAAAGACTTTCCAGAGAAAGTAATTAATACTTTTCAGGAATGTTACAATTATAAGCGTTTAACATAGCTAAATACACCGTATATATGTAGTATTCATATTTATACTTAAAATCTTAAATAGTTAAGTTTTTATACGTATACGTATACGTATGCATATAGGGATAATATATTGTATAATTTTGTATTTATAGATAATTGATATTTAATTCAGTGATAATTTCATCCTTTTTTTTGTATGTTGCTTTTATAAACTATACAACACGTATAAAGTGTAACAACCGATCACGAATTTGAGGATGATCGATGTGTTTTGATTGTTAAATTTCATTAATTTGATTATAAAGACAATCCGATGATTTAATTTTAAGAATGAAAGGTTATAACTTATAATTTTAAGTTATAACTTGTAAGGTGTCTTTTTTCTATGGCAGGTGTTGAAGCTTCGCGCGCTCCTATTTGAGATACTTTCTGCACGAAATTGAGGGCTCGCTCACGGGAACCCTTTTTTTTTTAGACCGGTAGTCTTTTATAGACACTCACGCTCTGGTTTTATAAGGACACCCAACGGTTTTAACTTAAAATACACTCTACGGTCTAAATGTGAAGACACCCTCGTGTCCTGGAGTGCGTAGCTCTTGTCCAATGATGTTGTGTTAAAAGCTAGGTTTAATAGACACCCAACTGGTCCCAACACCCATCGCGCGCATGATCATTTCAGAAATTCTCGTCCCAAATAGGAAATCTGAATCATGAATAACTGCCATAGATATACTTTTCCTTGTAAGGGACCTTGTATAATTAAGGTAAAATCTGCATGCATGGGGTTCGGTTTTAAAAAATAACGGGCGTGGAGGAATCTCGGGATTAATTCTCAGGAATCTCAGCTCGACCGGCCGGCGCACGCGGCAATTGGCATTTATAGCACTGGTGGTGGTGAATCTGGGCACCGATCGAGCAAATTTGTAAGCAATATAAGCAAAACGTGTTGACAAAAGTCACAACACCAATATTAATATCAACTTAACTTACAGCTTTAATTTATCTATCATTACAATTTACAACAACCAAACCTATCCCATACCTTCCGGATCTTTTCTAACAATCCAGAAAACCCTAGCTGAGCTATAGCTCCTACTCTTAATCCTGCTCCCACTCCCATATCTCATAGCTATGCTCCCGCATTTTAAATCCTGTTCCGAAGCCGCACCCTACTTAGTTTCACCGATCTAAATCCCTAGCTATACATGTAATTCATGCATGCAATTTTCATATCAACAAAAATATATAAAACTACTTAAACTCCCATACTTCCCGAACTTTCCAACTTTCCCTATTTCAGCATACCTTTCTTTTGATTTCTTGTATCCTTCATATATATATAGTCTTTTGTTTTGTCTTTCCTAAATTCATTTTTCAATCGACAATTAATATATACTAGCTCTTTTTTTTCTTTCCAATTTGACTGCTTATAAAATCAGCCCCCTTCGTATATAACAATTTACAACTTCAACTGTTCCTAAATTTTCATTTATATCCTTATAGATTATTAGAATATATATTTACTCTTTTACTTTACACTTTACCATTCATATGTTCTACAATAAAATCAATTATAAACCATCCTCTGATATGATCTCATTTCATTCTAGAGATTCCGGCTCTTCCTCAACTACCGAATCTTCAAATTCAAGAAATTCCTCAAATTCCTCAAAATCTCCATTTTACTTATATAAATTTAATAATTCCTCTGAAAAGAAATTAGATGATTTCAAAATATTTCCAACTCCATCTTCAGATGAAGAAACAAAATTTTCTTCCTCATCATATACTTATGCAGATAAGAGATCAAATTCCGGTTCAGATTCTTTACTTCATATACCAATTAGTAAAACTTTAAGAAATAACCCTTTAGATAACATTAAATTTTTCTCTAAAAAGAATTCAAATATAGAGTCAAATAATATAACATCATTACCTCCTATATCAAGTATACCTCATTTAATTGATACTCCTCCGAGTCCAACTTCTATAACTTCAGATGCTTCAAGTTCTTTAATATCCCCTGTTACAATCTCAAATAATTCAAATACGAACATACTTTTGCCTTTATTAAAATCAACAAGTTTAAAAAGTTGGAATTCTACAACTTCAACCATGATTAATGATAATTCTAATTCATCTGATGTTTTATCACCTCCTGGTTCTTTTTCTTCTCAAAGTGATGTTTCTGATTTCGGTGGCAATGATGAAATGAAAAAAGAATCAAACAATGACAGCTCTGATGATTCAGATAGCTCAATAGATCATGATCATGATTCTAATAACAAATCCGGAGAAATTAAAAGACAAGTTTTTAAATGTTCTTATCCTGAATGTAAATATAGAGGTACATTTTTATCAAAAGATTATTTAAGAAGACATATTAGAGAACAACATAGAGGCTCAAAAGGTCATGTTTGTAAAGGACGTAACTCTGATGGCTCAAGTTGGGGATGTTCTAAGAAATTTAACAGACCTTACCAATTGGTGAATCATTGGAAAGGACAAAGATCTCTAAAAAGATGTGGTGTTCCAAAAAGTGAATTATTGAAATATGGTATTATATGATTCAAATATACCCTGGTCACAACATATTCAAATTAAAAACTCATAAATTATTTATATACACCTATACTTTTATTTTCATTTAAACAGACAAAAAAAAAGCTCTATTTATTTTCATTTTTTTTATTATTTATGGTGGTTCTTTAAGTTTTTTTTCATTACATTTATTCACTTACTTTTATCCTTCTGTTTTAACGTGTTTTTCTCTCATTATTATTATTATTATTATCTTGCCTTTGATTTGCTTTTTTTATATTACTCTTACTTTTTTTTTAATAATTACTCTTGTCTTTCATTGTTATTCTTTGATATTTGCTATATATATAATCTTTTTATTTTTATTTTGTTTTATACATATTTAAGATTTTATAATCATATGGAATTATAACATATATATATATATGATCATAATTAGTAAACAAATATTAACAGGCCTTAAATTTAGATTGAGGAATTTGAGGGACAAACACACAGTTCCACACTATACTCATTGATAATAATATATATTATATATCATATACAGACTAATACAGTATACATACTTGATTAAATTATTGACCTGGTTACATCTGTACTTTAGGAGTCATGATCAATCAATTTGATAAGTCAACTTTTTTTTGCACACCTTGATTTACTTGATTTATCACAAAACAGCCATTTCTAAAATGATATCACATTTCCTTAATTAAAGATCCAGCCATTTCAAGTACTGAATCTGTATAAATATGAGTACATGGGTTGAAACTTGAAACTATATAGAGAAGGAATAATAAAAAAAGTAAAATAAGTAATAAAAAAAAAACACCAACATAAAAAAACAAACAATTAAAGCAATGGATATTCTTTCAAGCTGTTCAGAAGGTGAGAATCAAGTTCAATCAGATAATGACTTTGTTTACGATGAAGATGATTTTAGAGTTGAAGAAACTAACGAATCAAGGTATCTGACTGCAAATGAAGATCAAACAAAGGAAACTCTACAACCTCAAGTTAAACAAGAAGAATGTGATGATGAATCTGAATCAGCCAATCTTTCATTTCCAAAAATAAGTTATTATGATAACAGTAAATATAAGTCTAAAACACTTAAACAAGAATCTGAATTTGAATTTGACTTTTATGAATTACCATATTCAAATATTGATACTTTTATTAAGTTAGTTGAATTAACTAGATTTCCAAGAAGAAGATGCAGATTCTTAAGATTTATCATTGATGGTACATCCAAATCAAATCAAAAGCAAATGAAATGGATTGAAATTAATAAGCATGAATTAACTAGAATCAAAACATTAAAAGAATTTATCATGTGGATTGAAAAAAAACATCCAATGTGTATTAAACCGATTGAAGAAATTAAATTGGACAATCAAAATAATGTAAGAAGAATTAGAGTTGATTCTATTGAAAAACCAGCATTACCATCATTATCATTATTATACTATTTTAACTTAACATTGAATGTTTATAAATTAATTGCTGTTGCCGTAATTTTTGGTTTATTGTTTGATTATTTCAATGGTAAAAATATATTTGTCATAAGTGAAAGAAATCAAGGATATTTGAAATCCATTGAAGCAATTATCTTAACTATGATGAGAGATAATCTTGGCTTATAGGTTTTGTAATTTATGTACATGTATTAATTTATAAAAAATGAAAAAAAAGTTGTTTTCTATTTAAAAAGTTGAAATTTCGAAAGTGTACCGCACAAAAATTAAAGGTGTTTGCAACAAATTCGAAAATAGGAAAATAAACAACACGACACTCAATTCATTTAAGAGAATCAGGGAAATTACTTACTACTTACTACTTTCTAAACAATCCATAGCAGTCAAAATGAGTAGTTCATTAAGGTCATTCATTAAAGCTGTCAGAAATAGTAAAACAATTGCTTCTGAACGTGCTACTATTAGAAAAGAAAGTGCAAAAATTAGAACAGCTTTTAGAGATATCCATTTAGATGAAGATGCTAGAAAGAAAAATATCTCTAAGTTGATGTATCTTTATATCTTAGGAGAACCAACTTATTTTGGTCAAGTTGAATGTTTAAAATTGTTGGTTTCACCAAAATTCTCAAGTAAGAGATTAGGTTACATGGCTACAATGTTGGTTTTAGATGAAAATCAAGAAATTTTAACTTTATTAACAAATTCTTTAGATAACGATATGAATAATTCAAATCAATTCATTGCAGGATTAGCACTATGTACTCTTGGTAATATTGCCTCACCAGAATTGGCCCAAGATTTATATACAAATGTTGAAAAATTATTAAGTTCACCTAATTCTTATTTAAGAAAGAAAGCTGGTATTGTTGCAGCAAAATTAATTGAAAAAAATCCTGATTTATCTGAAATATTCTTACCAAAAGTTTCTCGTTTAATCAATGAAAAGTCTCATGGTGTTTTATTGGGTGGTTTACATTTGATTAAATCAATTTTTATTTATGATGAAAGTTCACGAGAACATTTGAAAACATTAACTCCAAAAGTTCTATCACATTTAAGATTATTAACTACAACAGGTTATTCACCTGAATATGATGTTAAAGGAATTCCAGATCCATTTTTATATGTTTCATTATTGCAAACAGCTAGATTATTATTAACTGATGAAGAAGCAAGTGGAAATTTAGAAACTTTAAATGATTTATTAACCCAAGTTTGTTCTAAATTAGAAGGCTCAAAAGGTACAGGGTATTCTGTTCTTTATGAAGCAGTCCAAACGATTTTTGTTGTTAATTCTGATTCTTCGTTGAAAGTTTTAGGTGTTAATATTTTAAGTAAATTACTAACTCAAAGAGATAATAACGCAAGATACGTTGCTCTTAATACATTGTTGAATGTTATTGAATATGAACCATTAGCAGTCCAAAGACATAAGTCCACAATTATTGCTTGTCTTCAAGATGCTGATATTTCAATCCGTCGTAGGGCATTAGAATTGACGTTTGCAATTATGAATCAACAAAATATTCGTATTTTAACCAAAGAATTATTAGAATTTTTGAAAAATTCGGATGATGAATTAAAATCATATATTACTACACAATTATCAATTGCATGTAATAAATATAGTCCAAATTTTGAATGGCACTTTAAAACATTAATTTCATTATTAAAAATTGTTGGTAATTATTTTTCAGATGATGTTTTATCTAATATTTTAGCTTTAATTATGCAACATAGTGATGGCGAGTTAACAAAACAACTAACTTTAGAATTATTCAAAGCGTCTCAAATATATTATAATGAATATGGTTTAGCTTTAGTTTCAACTTGGTGTCTTGGTGAATATGGTGAATTAATATTAGGCTCTCATTATAATGATTCAAAGAAAAATAAAACAATCGCCGAAAAATCAATTGTTGATATTTTAGAAACTTTTGTTAATATATCAACATTTGAAAAATCTCCACAAATAATTCAAATTAAAATTTATGCTTTAACCGCAGCTTTAAAATTATCATCTAAATTTAAAGATAACAAAACAATTGAATCATTAAGATTATTAATTGCATCAGCTACAAATGATTATCATTTAGAAATTCAAGTTAGAGCAATTGAGTATAATGAAATTTTCTTCCAATCAGCTGCTATTAAAAAGGGTATTTTAGAAAAAATGCCCCCACCACCTGTTAAAGTTCGTGAAGGAATTACATTGTTAAATAGAAGTTCAGGTAGTAAATTTAGATCTACAAGTGGTTCAATGCCTGGGGGCAATTCTAGTAAATCAGAAACAGGTAATTTACTTCTTGATTTACTTGGTGATGATATTCAAGATAATGGAAATAAAGATGGTTCACTAAAAAAGGAAAATACATTGGATCTATTATCAGATATTTTTGGTTCTTCATCAATTAATGGTCTATCATCTTCAACTTTACCACAAGTTCCAAAATCAGAAAAGACAAATGAAATTGTTGATTTATTTGGTTCAACTCCTGCTATTGCACATACTGCACCTATTTCTACTGCCCCTGCTCCAATACAAAAACATATCGATGTGCCATTACCAATAATTGAAGCATTTTCAGATGATAATTTACTATTTGGATTTATTATTAAAGAATTAACAGGAAATGGTAGTGCGTTGTTAGAGGCTAAAGTTAGCAATACAAGTTTATCAAATAGTATCAAAAATATTTCTGTTTTATGCGCTGTTACAAAGCAACAAAAGCTACAGTTATCATCAATTTCTAATACAATATTATCACCAAATGAATCAGCATTGTTAAATGTTAAAATTACAGGTAAACAAGGATCAAAAATAAAGATTAGAGTCAAACTAGGATATGAAGTTGGTGGGCAAGTTGTTAATAGACAGTTTGATTTTTCAGGTCTTCCAAGTACCTTGTAGTTTTTGAATTTATATAAACCATTTATATCTAGATTAGTCTCAATTAGGTATCAAAATTAATAATTTTGAATCTGAACTTATAAATTATATATAATTGTAATTCTTTAATAAAATTAATATTAATTGTAGGTTCGGAGTAGCTGCATGTTGAGCTAAGGGAAAACCGGAGGTCGTGTGCGTCTTATTTTTCAAAGGGATGAATTCAGAGAATCTCCAACAACCAACTCATCGATTATATATAGCTCATCTTCACAAAACTCTTTTTCAGTCATCAACACTCAAGACACCTGTCCGTCGTAGATACATCATCATAATGGATTATAATTTCAAAAACTTCCAAACTCAAGCCAATCAATTCTTCACAAAAATTGATACTGTATGTTAATTTCAAAAACATTATCTGGCATTATATCTGACGTTGCCTCCAACCAAAAAAAAAATTTAAAAAAAATCATCAAATAACTTTACCCAATTACCCAATTAAGTAGATATACTAACAATCCCTCGTTTATTATGTTATAGCAAACAAAAAATATTGGTCCTTTAGATCATTTTGAAAATTTAACTAAATTACCAAGATCTTATGCTGTTGTTGCATTTATTGGTGTTTATTTCATATTAACATTTTTAAATTTAGGTGGTATTGGCCAATTCTTATCAAATATTGCTGGTTTTGCTTACCCATGTTATTTATCATTGAAAGCTTTAAAGACATCAAGTACTAAAGATGATACTCAGTTATTAACTTATTGGGTTGTCTTTGCATTTTTAAATGTTATTGAGTTTTGGACTAAAGCTGTTTTATATTGGATTCCATCTTATTTCTTATTAAAGACCTTCTTTTTATTATACATGGCTTCACCTGTTACAAATGGATCAGAAAAAGTTTACTTACACTTGATTAAACCGATTTCAGATAGATTAATTAAAGTTGATGAAGCTGGTCCAGCAAATGATTTATTAAACAAAGTTCAAGAAAAAGTTCAATAAATTATTCAATCTAGTTCTTACTTGCTTGACTAATTAAGTTGTTATATCAACAAAAATACAGATCGATCATTCATATCTATAAGCTATATATGGTGGTTACCACATATATTGTCTTCTTTCTTAACTTTCTCTTTTATATCCCACCAATTATAAGGGTGTATTTCTACATATATACATGTATGGTTCTATATTATATACTGAATTTCATTATTTTTGTTCTTTATTTTTCTTAATTTGATTTTTATATATACATGTACATGTATATTGTACGTACGTACGTATTAATTATAACCTCCAATTAATATATATTATAATATATATTGATATATTGACATATTGATATTGATACGTATAGCATGTATACGTGGCGGTGCTAGAATCAGGTTGCGTAGCACGTATACACGTACGCGTAAAGTACCGGAACCGGCGCAGCTGGCGTGGCGTGGCGAGTACATACGTATATTAATGCATGCATGTCCGAATCCGATATTAGTTCGAAATTTGAAATTTCTGCTAGGTACTCCTATATATAATTAAGTCGATATAGCTATAGCTAAATTCCTAATATATAGCTATAGGGGCTTTAAGATATGGATGTACGTGACTGGCAATTGATATATATACAGTTAAATGATCGATATGATATAATATATATGATCAAACGGAAAGGTGTGAATCAGCTATAGTATATATAATTTAATTTGGTGATGATGATATCGCGAGGTTGGATCGTTGGCGGATCTCAAATTTACAAATGGCTCTCTTGGTCGTCTAATTAATGAGAATGACGAGGGGTTACACGTGACCAGAAGTATGTATCCAGTCACGTGCCTGGCGCGACCAACATCATTAAATAGACGGTCTCTACGTAGTGTATGTCATCAATATCGAAAATGGCTGATGATTAGAAGAAGTGGTCGTTTATTTAATGATGTTGGTCGCGTTAGCTCACGTGATCATATACATAATTATGATCACGTGACGCACCCTCGCCATTCTCATTAATTAGACAACTACTTCTTTTAATAGACGGCCATTTGTGAATTTGAGATCCAGTTCCTAATGCTTGATTTTGACTATATATTGAGGAATTTGAGGGAGATAAGAATTTGACACATGTATATAAGGGGTGATTGTGGGGAAAGTTTGGGGGTGTTGGAATATATACAATACATGGGAGCAACTATAGTCTATATAGCTATATATAAGTCAACTTATATTTATATACAATTCTATACTCAGTTGAGTCAGGTCCTCATATAAGTTATATATTTGACCATATATATATATGACGTACATTAATTACAAATTAACTTAATTATATTAAATTAAATGGATAATGGAAATGGAGTCTCTGTACGTAGAGTCTGTACCCCCGGTAAAAAGGCATATATATACTACGTATAAAACGGTATTAGACAAGTATATACAGCTTTAATTGAAAAATTTCAAAAAATATGAGTGAAAAAACATAAAAATTAAGCTGAACTGGTACCCGGGGAAACAATAAATAATAGACGTTTCAGTAAAATTTTAGCGATGTTTGCTCGAGTTTGAAAGGAGAAGAAAGTTGTTTGTTTTATAATTTTCTTGAATTCGAATTCGAAAAAATCAGTTAAGTAGAAGAGCTATATAGGCTATAAAATTATAAATACATGTCTACATTTACACTTAAGATTGAATTGACTATGTACAGTACAGTATTTTTATTCAAAAACTTCAACTTGAAAAACAACAATTATTTAAGTGTATATACATACTTAAATATTTACAATTTTAAAGAAAACCCCCGAAGTATAGCCTAGTCTGGCTATAATTAAGTCTTATATATAAGCCAGCTCCGTGAACCCGGACTTTTCAAGAGAATTCTGGGGTATCGCAACGGCTTATTTCTGGGCCCTGCACGACCGTCTTTTATTCACTCAAATGCCAAAATCCATTATATATCAACAACTTGTCTTTATAAAAAATGGCCGGTCATCCATTTTTACTATATAAAGACTCAGATTTCCCACTGTTTTCAACAATTTCGAAATGTTTTTTTTTTCTCTCCTTTACTCATTAAATTAAACTCGTTTTATTTACCAATTTAATTTTATTTTATTTCAAAATGGCTCCAACTGCTGTCGATTTAAGAACAGAATATCATCAAAATATTGCAGAATCAAGTGCAAAAGTTTTACCTCATAAAATTAAGACTCAAGGTACTCTTGGTGCTGCTTTAGGTTTAAATCCAGAAGCTACTGTTCATTATAACTCTTCTGTCCCAATCCTATATGAAGATGCTTTACAAGAAAAAGGTAATTTAATTTCATCTTCTGGTGCTTTAATTGCTTATTCTGGTGTTAAAACCGGTAGATCTCCAAAAGATAAAAGAATTGTTGATGAAGAAACTTCAACTGAAAATATTTGGTGGGGTCCAGTTAATAAGAAAGTTGATGAAAATACTTGGAAAATTTCAAAAAATAGAGCTGTTGATTATTTAAGAACTAGAGAAAAAGTTTATGTTATTGATGCTTTTGCTGGTTGGGATCCACGTTACAGAATCAAAGTCAGAGTTGTCTGTGCTAGAGCTTATCATGCTTTATTCATGAAGAATATGTTAATTAAACCAACCGAAGAAGAATTAAAAACTTTTGGTGAACCAGATTTCACTATTTGGAATGCAGGTCAATTCCCAGCTAATGTTTTTACTAAAGGTATGACTTCTGCTACTTCAGTTGAAATTAATTTCAAAGATATGGAAATGGTTATTTTAGGTACTGAATATGCTGGTGAAATGAAGAAAGGTATCTTTACCGTTATGTTTTATTTGATGCCAATTAAATACAAGGTTTTAACTTTACATTCTTCTGCTAATCAAGGTACTGTCAATGGTGATGTTACTTTATTTTTTGGTTTATCTGGTACTGGTAAGACTACCTTATCTGCTGATCCACATAGAAAATTAATTGGTGATGATGAACATTGTTGGTCTGATCATGGTGTTTTCAATATTGAAGGTGGTTGTTATGCTAAATGTTTAGACTTAAATGGTGAAAGAGAACCTGAAATTTTTGGTGCTATCAAATTTGGTTCTGTTTTAGAAAATGTTGTTTTCAATCCATATACTAGAATTATTGATTATGAAGATCCAGAAATTACTGAAAATACAAGATGTGCTTATCCAATTCAATTTATTCCATCTGCGAAGATCCCATGTTTAGCTGATTCTCATCCTCAAAATATTATCTTATTAACTTGTGATGCTTCGGGTGTTTTACCTCCAGTTTCTAAATTAACTAACTCTCAAGTTATGTATCACTTTATTTCTGGTTATACTTCAAAGATGGCTGGTACTGAAGTTGGTGTTACTGAACCAGAAGCCACTTTCTCTGCTTGTTTCGGTCAACCATTCTTAGTTTTACATCCAATGAGATATGCTCAACAGCTTTCTGATAAGATGACTGAACATAAATCAAATGCTTGGTTATTAAATACTGGTTGGACTGGTCAATCTGTTGCTAAAGGTGGTAAGAGATGTCCATTGAAATATACTAGAGCTATTTTAGATGCTATCCATTCAGGTGAATTAGCCAAGGCTAACTATGAAACTTACCCTACATTTGGTTTACAAATTCCAACTGCTATCCCAGGTGTTCCTGCAGAACTTTTGAACCCAGCTAGAAATTGGACTGATGGTGCTGAAGATTTCAAGAAACAAGTCACTAACTTAGGTCAATTATTCTTAGAAAACTTCGAAAAGTATTCTTCTAATTGTACAAAAGAAGTTATTGAAGCTGGTCCTGCTTTATAGATTAATCTTATTTATTTAGTTTAGTCTGTGAAAATTAAAAAAAAGTTGAAAGTTTTTTTTTCAGTTTACGTGGGTGTCTTTTCTTTATTTATATTTTATGGTTTTTCGCATATGATCTTTATCTTTTATTAAGTAACTCTTTATCTCTTTTTTTGTGCATTTTTTTTTTGTTATATTTTCTATATTTATTTGTTTTAATAATGTTATTTTGAAAATGACGCTGTTTTACATACATTGTTTTAATTCACCTTCTGTTAATTTTGTAGGAAGTAGATTATAATGAATTATTGTTGATAAAAATAAATATATGTATATGATTAAGCTCTGGTAAACGTACGATTGAATAAATGAAAGTATTAAAAAAGTCTCTATAAAACAAGTATATATAGAAACGAAATTAAAATTCAAAAGAAGTCTCTAATAAAACGGCCCAACCAATCTATCATTGATAAATTTATTCTTGACTGGCAATTGTTCTTCATGGACTATAGGTTTACTTTTACATGTTTCGTGAAATTCACCAAATAATTTAGCTAATGGATCAGCATACCATCTAACATTATTCCATTTAAACCAAGCACAATGACCACCTAAAGTTGTATTAATAATTGTAATATATGGATTTAATGATGATTCGTCGTATGGAACAGTACCAATTGAATCGCCTCCAATAATTGGATCATCAAGTGCATTGATATTAATTAATGGTGTTTTAATATTAAAAATTCTATTTCTGGATGAACCATTACGGTAATATTCATAAGCACAATTAAAACCAAATAATTTAGCAGTAAAATTATCATCAAAATCTTTAATTCTATAAACCTTTTTAAGTGTTTCTTTTGTAAAACATTTTTTAAAAATTTCATTTGATGAAAGATCATTTGAATGTTTTTTAATTAATTGAACTAATGGGACAGTCATTGCTGGTGAATATAAGTAATTTGAAATAAGGTGAGCTTCCATGAATTTACAAGATGACCACAAATCCCAAGGGCATGCAAGAGTAACTGCAAGTTTAATTCCTGAATTTTCACCTTCTTGACCAAGATAATTTGCTAAAACTGATGAACCCAAACTAAATCCAGCCGCATAAATTTCTTTATTTGGATAAGTACTTTTAAAATATTTAATAACTTCTCTTAAATCATCAGTCCAAACACCACAAAACAAAGATGGAGTAGTCAACTTGGTATCACCGCATCCTCTAGAATTTAAAACGTAAGAATCAAAGTCGTATTTTGAAGAAATTCTACTCAGTAAGCATCTACAATATGATTCAGCTGATGATCCTGATAGTCCATGTAAAACAATCAAAATTGGTTTAGAGTTATTCACATCTTTATCTTGTTCTGAAAGCTCATTTTTTATAAAATAACGAGTAGCTTCTGGAACTTTTGAGGTTTGGCCTTCAGGAATGTCATCATTTGAAACTGATTTGATTGATGTATATAATTCATATGAAATAACTTTATCCAAAGAAGCAGATCCACCGTCTTTAAATTTCATAACTCTACGTCCAAAATATAATTTATCAGAATATCTAAAGTTTCTGATAGCTGCAAACATAGTTTGTAAATGACCGCCAACAAAAATAGGATTAAATAGAGACCATGAATTGTTTCTAAATCCAGGAATATTCATATTTATAAATTCCGGTATTGTTAATTCTTTTAGTTGTTCTTGTTTATTAGAAAATTGGAATTTCATCGAAACTGATTGTTCACCTGGAATTAATTTGCAAATATTTATAACTCTGGAAAGATAAAAATAACCAATAAATGATACAATGAATATATGAAAAATTAAAAAAACCCATAATGGAGATGAATGTAATGAATCTTTAATATTATTATGATGTTCAATAAGTTGTGGACAGTATTTAATTAAAATCGGAATCAATAAGGTATTGATACCATTTATCTCAGTGATTTCAGACCCCATGGTTATTTCACAATTGTAATGATTATTGTTATAAGAATTCGATAATTGAAGTTGAATAGGAAATTGGACTAATTATATATATGGTTTAGTGACACTTTTCAAAAAAAGAAAGCTCAAATTAGTATCTAAAGGAATCAAATTCACTTTTGGTAATTTTCTTATTTTTTTCATATATATTTAAGAAAAAAAAAATAAGCTCCCTGTCAGGGGCTTGAACCCTGGACATTTCGGTTGACTTCCAAAATTTCGAATCCTTAAAAGCCGAACGCTCTACCGACTGAGCTAACAGGGATGGAGCTTGAAGTTGTATTAGCAGAGTTTATCCACATAGACAAATGTATTCTTCCAGAAACGAATTTTTGGAACATTAAATAATGGAGCAACATGGTTTAGTGCAAGAAACTCTTCAACAATTAATGCAATTCGCTTAATTATTTCAGCTTTCTTCTTTTTTATTTTTTTATTTTTTTATTTTTTTATTTTTTTATTTTTTTATTTTTTTATTTTTTTATTTTTTTATTTTTTTTCATCCCTTTTCTCAGATATTTCTTTAATTCTTTTCTTTTATTTTCTTTTACATTAATTTTCTTTTCTTTATTTTTTTATTTTATTTTTATTTAGATTTAATTTTTAAATCTACTATATTGGTTATTTTTTCTTTAATTCTGTTCTTTATTTTCATTTACATTAGTTTTCTTTTCTTTATTTCTTTCTTTCATCTTTATTTAGATTTAATTTTTAAATCTACTATTTTGGTTATTTTTTTCTTCCCTTTTTAAACTAATTTGGGGGTTTTAATCTTTTATATAAAAGGTTTCCTCCATAATTACGGTATTTTTGCTGGTTTGTATATGGTTTGTTAAGTTGCTTCACAAGGACTTATCAAACTGCTTTACTTGTATAGATTTAGTAATATATTTTGTTGTTAAAAAAAAAAAAAAAA
>JAJLSG010000492.1:0-16507 GCA_030567495.1 Ambrosiozyma neoplatypodis | reverse complement strand
TATATTTAATATATTTATTTTGAATTCCAACAATATTTCTAGTGTAGTTATTAGTATTTTTGGATGAATTCCAACAAATAGTTATAATTTATACAATCAAGATTTCACGTAAAAGGATTGATTACCTACATAATCAAGCATCAATCAATCCTCCACATTGATGTCTTTCTTTAATTCTTTATTCAAAAGACATAACTTCAAAAGGTTCAATTGAAATTCCATGAAGAAGGATTCCTTATCCAGTTCGCATTTGGTTTAACCAAATTAATGAACCACATCGATGTTTCTCTTAATTCAAAAGAATCAATCTCAAAGGTTTTATTTGAAAGGGGTAAATCCATTTTGTTTAACATCGATTGTAAATAATTTGCAGGATCTGCCGAATAGTAAAAACTATGAACCTCTAAGAAAAGTCTGTAGGCAATTTCTGTTATGATGTTCTCAATTATACCCACTTCTTTGATTTCTTTGAAGTTTATAACAAAATGAAATTCATATGGGCCAACTATACTAGAATTTATCAATTGCTTGTTAGAAAAAAATCTAACTCCGTATAACATTGGGGAATTTGAATTTGCATCCATTTTTTTTATTTCAATGAGACTTTCAAGGATATCATTACCAGATCCAGGGGAAAACTTTTTATTTTGTATCGGACATGTACATGCATATATGAATGTAATTTTTTTACATTTTGAAAGATTTGTTTTTAAAGTTGGCTCACGCAGACTCTCTAGCATGAATTTTTTAAACATGATTGTAACCTCGCAATCGTTATTCTCAACTCTTAACTCTGGTATCCAATGATCAGGTTGGAAACCATATATAAATAATTTTGTTATGAACTTAGGGATTGAGTTAATTTCGGAAAGAACTTTGGAACCCATTAATGTAAGGGTACAAAGTTTTTTATTACCACCAATCAACTCCATAGTTGAAGGTAAAATATTAATTCGTTGAAATTCCAAATTGATTAATTCAGGTAGATTCTTAAGCTCTAATTGAACAGGCCAAGGTTCATCTACATCCGAACACAAATTTTTGTTTCCAACGATTGTAATTGTTCTAACAGTTTTATTATTTGCAAAAGAAATGTGATTTGTTTCTGGCCCTGAAAACCGATAAAGAAAGATTTTAAGACTTATTATATTTGGTAATAAAGCCACATTTTTTATAAATACCCTTTGTGTTTCATCCATTAAACTAATATCAAGAGATCTTAAAAATGGAGATATAGGTTCTAGTTTTTCGAAATTTGGAGCATTAAGAAAAATATGTAAAGATGTGATTTCGAATTTTTTCAACTTGTTGAAATTCTTCAAAGCTTTAACAAATGCTTTCAAAACCATTTTGGATGGCATTGTATTACCACTTGAACTGGATTCCCAAAAGTTACCAGTACTAGATCTAGAAAATTTAATCCTTTCCAAAAATGGAAAATGGGATATTAAATAGTTTTCAATAGTTGTCACTTCAAGGTCACCGAGGATCCCATTATGTCTATAATCGACTAGTTTTAGATTTGGCAGAATTGGAAAATTTGAAAGGTTTGCTCTATTTCTAAAAAGGGCAGTTCGATTTATCGTTAACTGTTCAACCTTATGAAAATATTTCTGTATGTGAGAAAATCTTTTAGGAAAAGAGTATCCTATAGTCAATCCAATACTATTGGAGTGTTCCATCATTGGGCATACAAACTTTCTAAAATAACTGTTATCGGAATACTCATTTGAAGAAATGGAAATATTTTCAAATTGAACTGTCTCTCTTTTCTCAGTTGTTTTGTTTTTGATGGTTTTGAAAAGGGTTTCGATCTGATTATTCTTGTAAATATTTGAATTTGAATTAATGATTTCATACTTTGATTTAGATTTCGTATTGATAAATTGAAGAAGATATCTATCATCTATATATCTTTGATTGAGTATGGTATAGTGAGAATCAGTTTTTCTGCCCTCTTGATAGAAAATCATAGATACTTTAAAGTTTTCAAATGTTTTAAGTATTAAGAAATCTAAGAAATGATAATATCCAAAAAGTTTTGTAACTGATTTCATTGGCACATATTCTTTAATAATAAATTGAAATATTTGAGTGACTATTTCAAGAGGTATCAAATCAATTTTCATAACACTTTTAAATAAACTTAAGTTCCCAGAGTGGGTATTAACTTCATCAATTGATTTGACTAAGATCATTATTGTAACTTTTATCGGATTTATTAGGTATAAGTAAGATCAGAAGCAAAAGAGAAGGAACAGACACTTAATTTTGCTCTTTACTTTTTGAAATTTTTTCTCTGATCCTGTGATTCCTGTTTGATTCCTATGTATACAGATAAGAAATGCACATGTAGTGTGATGTGACATGATCACATTACTCGGACCGGATCCGGATAATTGGCTACTAAATCAATCAAGAGAAAATACCACGACAGAACAAATGTGGTAGCTTTGTGAGCACTCTTGGTCCTGGAGTCTTGGACCAATAAGAACCTTCAATGGCAGATGTCACTACTTAAACTCATCTTAATCGATGTTTATGATTACAATCATTAATTACATGTACTTCATAAGTATGAAAAACAATGTAGTAATCTAATAATCAATTATAATTTTAATAAATATTTCAAAAGTAGTGAAGTTTAAGACAAAAAATACAGAGATTATAGAGTATCTATAGAATTGCAAATTACTATAATTTTAAGAATAACAGTTTATTTCATGGAATACCTCTAGAATTTTGGGATTCAGGTAAATCAGCAATTCCTTTGACCCATGATTGTAATTCAGGAAAACTTTTCATTTCTTCAGTCGTTGAGTTTCTACCAGAAGGTCCGGAATCAACCCAAGGATATGAAACAATATCAGCTAAAGATAAATGACCACCAACTAAATAACCAGTACCATTTCTCTTTAATCTTTCTTCTAAAACACCAAGTAATCTAACAGTCTCATCATGATATCTTTCAATACCATATTCAATTTTCTCTTTTGAAAAAGTTGCAAAATGACCATATTGACCTTTCATAGGACCCAATCCACCAACTTGAAAGAATATCCATTCTAATTGTTCATAATACAATGGATGAGATGAAGAGTAACTATATTTACGTTGAATATCATATTTATCAGCTAAATAAATTAAAATAGCAGCAGATTCACTGATATAAGTTGATTTGTCATCTTTATCAACAACTTCTAGAGTTGGGATTTTACCATTTGGATTCATTTTTAAATACCAATCTTCTTTTTGTTCATTTTTACTAAAATCAATTCTTTGAGCATAATAATCAATACCTAATAACTCTAAGAACATGGATACCTTAATACCATTTGGAGTTGGTAAAGAATATAGCTTTAGGTATGGAGTACATGTAGTTGGATTTGGATCATTTTTTGTGATTAGAGTGTGAATTAATCTTCCTGATCTTTGAATATAAGCAGTCGGCCTTAAAATGGAATTGAAAAATGACATATTAGTAAGCTTTGTAATGATCGAGTTGTAAAAGACATGTAATATAAGTTTTAATGAACAATTTTGATTCCATGAGATATCAAGCATGTAATTCCGGAGAAACTCCTGCATCAGAATGGCGAGATACTCCGAGTTACTCTAACTAACAAACTGATTTTTTCAGGCAATAAACACGTACGTTTGGATGAATAACCGATAACCACTTGATCCAATCATGTAAGAATTTGATAGTTCTAGAAGCAATTTAAATACGTGTTATAAGCACGAAATCGGCTTGAAGCTTTATCAAAATGCATGCCTATAAATAGAGACCTATTCCCACCAAATCTAATTTCTCTTTTGTTCTTTCTCCCAGATTTTGAATTTCTTAAATTTTATGTTCTTATTATCAAAGCATAATTCAATAACAATTTTAAGAAATATACAATCATACTCTATTACTAAATCACAATTTAAAATGGTTCATCACGTTGTTACATCAGAAGATCAAAAGATTGAAGCTCCATACTTGAAAGTTTATGCAATGAATACAGGAAATGGTATGAAGGTTACTACATTTTTAGAATTATTAAATGTTGAATATTATTTGAAGAAAATCAATTTATTAAAGGCTGAACAAAAAGAACCTTGGTATTTAAAATTAAATGAAAATGGTAAAATCCCATCAATTACTTATGTTGATTCAAAAGAAAATAGTTTACATATAAATGAATCTGCTGCTATTCTATTATTCTTGGCTGATAAATATGATACAAAACATGAATACTCTTATGAATATGGTACTGATTTATATTATCAACAATTAGAATGGTTAATGTTTCAAGCAACTGATTTAACTCCAACTAGAAGTAGTTATACATTCTGGGGTTTTTTCAATGCTAAGGCAAACAATGAAGATGCTAAAAACTTTTATTTAGGTCAAGTTAAGAAAGATTTTGTAATTTTAGAAAAACAATTGGAAAAGAATGGTACTGGTTATTTAGTTGGTGATCATTTATCAATTGCAGATATCGGTGCTTTTTGCTATGTTAATTCTCCAGTTCCTCCATCTATTGATCCTGCTGAAGAAGGCTTCCCATTATTAGATGATTGGGTTAAAAGAATTAGTTCTATTCCAGAAATTATCAAAGGTAAAGATGCTGCTAAAATTTAAATTATTCTTGTTTTTTGTTTTTAACATTTGTTTATAAGAAAGTTTTATTATTTAATTTAAAATACACGTATCCAGAAGTAAATTTGGTTCTATATTATCCACGAGTTATTAAATGTAGAACATGTAATAGATAACTGTACTCAATGGAGTAATACAATTACTTCTTTAATTTACCTATCTCGGTCCTCGGGGTTAGCCACTTTTTATTACCAATCAGGTGCAGCGAAACATTTGATCCTCCGTTGCGGTGGTTTAAGTAGTGCAGCGCTCAATATTGTGCTTTTTGAGTTTGATGGTTCATGCGTTTATATAAACCTTCAAATTGAAACAATGAAGTATATTTGTATCATATATATGATTCAGATATTTAAAGTTTCTCAATTAAGACACCTTATTTCTTATCGTTTTATGAAAAATACTGAACATATAAATTTCAAAAAGTTGCATGAATGTTGTTGAACACCGAAGACCAACAAATTAATATGATGAGGAACTGTACAACAATTTAAATTTCGAAAAAATGTTGTTAATTTAATCAATTAACATAAACACGTACCCGATGAATTTTCTTATTCCAAGAAAGTATAATTGATAAGAAAAATACTTCAATCCAAATCAAATCAATCTAAAAATGGTTCATCATATAATTACAGATGAAAATCAAGAAATCCAATCACCATATTTAAAAGTATACGCATTAAACACAGACAATGGTAATAAAATAACAACATTATTAGAATTTTTAAAAGTGGATTATTATTTAAAAATAATGGATATTAAAAAATTAAAAGAGCATAAACAATCATGGTATTTGAATTTAAACCCAAATGGTAAAATTCCATCTATACAATATGTTAATTCAGAAGGAATTAAAACTCAAATTAATGAATCTGTTGCAATCATGATGTATTTAGTTGATAAATATGATATTAATAGAGAAATTTCATATGATTTATCTACTCCTTGTTTATATTATAAACAATTAGAATGGTTGTTATTCAATGCTACTGGTTTGACTCCTGCTAGATATAATTACTTAGTTTATCTTGTGTTTCATAAAGAGAAAACTGAATCTTCTTTAGAGTTATATAAAAGAGAGATTAAAAGATGCTTTGGTGTTTTGGAAGAACAGTTGAAGAGAAATAATACTGGGTTTTTAGTTGGTGATAAGTTAACTATAGCTGATATTTCTGCTTTTAATGATGTTCATTATGAATTTCCTGGTGTTATTAAATTTGATATTGAATCGTTAGATGAATTTCCTTTATTAAAAGAATGGAATGATAGACTTAATGAGATCCCTGGGATTGTTAAAGGAAGACAAATCGCTGTTCTTGAATAAACTACTTTGTAATTTATAAGTATTATTTATAATTATAATATTGGTATCAATGTCTAAATAATCTAATATACATAAAAAAAAATACTTAGCAAAAAGAAAAGAAGAGTGTGTTATTCATTTTTGATTTTTAATTGATTTCTGATTTGTAACTAATAATTTCATAAAATCAGTCCAATCTAAACCTTTTAATAATGCATTTGCCATCGGATTACAATAAAAACTTTCAAATTTACCTAATTTATAATTATCCAAATCATAAACATCCTTAGCTCTAGTTTTCAATCTACTTTTTGAAAATTTAATGAAAACTAAAGGTAATAAACTTTTATCAAAATCAGCTAACCCTTGTCTTGTAAAACCAGTTGGAGTTACAACCATTAAGAAATTTTGTGTGATTGCTTTTGAAACACCAGAAGGTGAAGTTGTATTATTAAATGTACCATTAATTTCTCTAATCATCTTAGCATCAATTCTTGATTTTTCCCAACATTTACATTGAACAAATAATTTAACATTTTTAACATTTTTCTTTAATGCTAGTGGTTTGACTTTTTTAGTTGAATTAACAGTTTGTAAAACTTTACCATCATCTATTTTTAATTTATTAAAATTTGAAATTGGATCCCAATTTGCTCTAATATCAATACCTTTATCATCTTTACCACCTTGATGAATTATACGTGAAACTTTGAAATTATATCTTAAGAATTCTAAAACTGTCATTTCATATAAATTACCTTGAAAAACAGTTGTTTTTGTTGATAATTCTGAATATCTTGAATATTCTAAATATGATTTAATATCGTTATATTTTGAACTACCTATCACTTTAGGTAATTTATTATCATCATCTTTTTTGGATTTCTTTGTTATTGAAGTTTTCGTTTTTGATTTAGTTTTCTTTGCTGTCTTTGTTATTATCTTCTTTGCTTTTAGTTTTGATTTTGTAGTAGTTGTAGTTCCTGTGCTAGTTATAGGAGTAATTGAATCACCTTTCAAGTCATTCAATCGTTGTTGATCAACCTCTCTATTCAAGCCAAAAGGTATATGTTTTGACAAATCCGTATCATCTAGAGCAGTATTAACATTTATTGATTCTCCAATTGTATTTATTAATCTTTCATTCAATCTTGGATACATGAAAAAAACAGGTGGAGTTAGATTTGAAACTTTTAATAATTTAAGTATATTTTGAGTAACGGTTGTTGTTGATTTGACTCTGGGTATGAGAGACAGCTTGTTTATGGTGAATGATCCAATTATCATCTTAGTATTTTAGTATTAGTGACAGGACTTGGATAGAAGTAGGATAAGAATCATAAGATGAGTCCATCAACTAGAACTTTTCATTTTATTTGGTGTTTTATTTCTACGCGTTCGTTCTTTATTTTTGTTTTTGTTTTTCACTATTACGATTAGAGATATGTGTTGTTTTAGTGGGTTACTTCTGGTGTGAATTAGATGATGGATAGAGAAATATAAAATTGAATTAAGAAATAGTGGAAATTCAAAGTTACTTGTTTAAAAACATCATGTAAAATACATCAGACCATATTAATTAAATGAATAAGTAAAAAATTAAAATTAAAAAACAAAAATTATGCAAAATTTAAATTATAATAAAGATGAAACTTCAGGGACAGTATTTAAATCATAATAATTATAATGAGCCAGCATCAATATTCTTAAAAAATTAAATAAACAATGTATGCTTGAAAAAACAACTAATCCACATAACATACAACAATAAACAATAAACAGTGAACATTTATCAACTAGAAATCAAACATTTTCTAATAAAAAACAAACTGAAACATAAGAAATCAAACACGGTATCCATACACCATAAAAAAAGTCATTTGAATAAATTATCTATACCTAACAAGACCAAACCATCCTATATTTTTCTTTCCAGACTATCTATTTTAGATTCAATCTTATCAAACAAATCACCCATTTCTTTATCTTTTTTATTCAAATGAACTAAAACTTGATTCAATTTCTCTGTTATATTTTCAGTAATTTCACTAATTGATAATTGTTGTGAATCTTCTGAACCTTCTTTCTCACCTTCAGTTGTTGGAGCTGTATCTTTAACGTTTAATGGTTGTAGTGGGTTTGAACTTGTTGATGAGACACTCTTCACTCTTTCTGGTTTATCTTCTTCACTCATTTGGATATTAGTTGATTGTATTATAAAAAAGTAGTAAAAAGTAGTTAAATCGATAAAGTTGTAAAATAGAAAACAGTTCGCTCGTTTTTTAAAATTTCGATTTTTTGATAAAATTAAAATTTAAAGTGGTTTTCTTATGGGATTAAAGAACAACTAACACAATTGGAATTCCACTAATCGAATAAGAAATGGGGCCTGCTAAATCTAAAAATCAACTAAGACGTGAAAGAGCCAAGTTGAAAAAATTTCAGAAGCCCAAAGATACAAAATCAAAACATATCGTTAAACAAGAACCAACTAAAATTAAAGATGAAGAAACTAAATTAGAAGAAGAAGAAATAATCATAGAGACTGTTCCAATAGATGAAAAACTATTGAATGATCCTTCATTTGCTTTTTTTAAAGATGTGTTGAATAAATTTCAACCCAATGATAAACAAGATACGAAAGATAATGAACATGATAACAATAAAAATGGTGAATTGATGGATTCAGATAATGATAATGATTCACATAATGATAAAGATTCAGATGACGAAGATAAAGATTCAGATTCAGATGATGATGATGATGGGAAACTTTCAAAAAGACAATTTAAGAAAAAATATTATATTCCATTAGCTTATTTAAAAGCAGAATCAAAACATCCAGAACTTGTAGATTTAGCATCTTCACATTCAGATGATCCTAGATTTTATTTATATTTGAAAACTTTACATAATGCAGTTTCAATACCTAAACATTGGAATAAGAAAAAAGGTTTCTTATCAGGTAAGAAAAGTTATGATAGATTACCATTTGAATTACCTAAATTTATACTTGATACAGGAATTTTAGAAATGAGAGATACTTCAGGTAATAAAGATAAAGAAGAAGATGAAGCAAGTGGTAAAAATTCATTGAAACAAAGAATGAGAGAACGTGTTCAACCAAAAATGGGTCAACTTGATATAGATTTTAATAAATTACATGATGCATTTTTTAAATTTCAAACTAAACCAAATTTATTAAAATTCGGTCAAGTTTATTATGAAGGTTTAGATCAACCTGATAAACTGAATCAATATTTAATGACTTCTTTAAGACCCGGTGTTTTAAGTGATGATTTGAAAAAAGCTTTAGGTATGTCTGATTCAAATAGTAATATTCCACCTTGGTTTGAAAGAATGAAAATGATTGGTCCTCCTCCAAGTTATCCAAATATGAAAATCGAAAAAGATGGTAGTATTAGATTCAAAGAAGATCATGAAGAGATTGTTAATTTAGGTGAAGCTATAGATAAAAGTAAATTTGGTAAATTAGAACCTGAATCAGAAGATGAATCAGATGAAGAAGAAGAAGAGGAAGGATCGGATGATGAT
This sequence comes from Ambrosiozyma neoplatypodis, assembly GCA_030567495.1. Lineage (NCBI taxonomy): Eukaryota > Fungi > Ascomycota > Pichiomycetes > Pichiales > Pichiaceae > Ambrosiozyma > Ambrosiozyma neoplatypodis. Next base: position 7,001 of record JAJLSG010000492.1, on the reverse strand, counting down.
GATGAACAAGGTGCTACTAATTACACTGCTAAAGCTACTGATACTTTAATTGAAACAATTGGAGATGAATTTGTTACAGCTGAAGATGAAGAATTGATTGATGATGATGAAGATGAAAGTGAAAAGAAATTATATTCGGTTTTACGTGAGAAGAAATCAGGTAATTCAGAAAGTATTTTTGGATCTGAAAGTCTTGCTTATGAAATAGGAGATAAAAGAAAACATGAAGATGATTCTAGTAGTTTTAATATTCCTAAAAAACCATCAAATCAACAACAAAAATCAAATAAAAATAAAAATTTCCATTTTTGAAAATAGAGCCGCACCTTATATTTCGGATCCGGAAGTTTTAAATTTTTAATTTAATTTTTTAATTTTTTTTTGATTTTTTTTCCTATTTTTGTACAATTTTATTTATTTTGTAATTTTAGTTCATATAAATATATTAAAATCATTTCAAATATGAGTAAAGATAAATCTGAAAAGAGAAAGAAATCCAAGGATAAGATTTCTAAAAAAGATAAGAAATCATCAAAGGAACATAAGAAATCATCAAAAGAACATAAACATCATCACAATAAAGAAATTAAAGAGACTACTACTACTACTACTGAATTTACAAACATGGATGGAATCAGTTTAGAACATGCAGTTTTCAAACTACAAGAGTCAATTAAGAAAATAATTACAGATTCGCCAAACTTAGAAGAACTAGAATCATACATATCAACAATTAAAAAATCTCAAGATGAAAACCAATTAACAGATGAACAAAGAAATTCATTAATTTCATTATCAAGAAATCAAAGAATTCAATTAAGTTCGAAATTAAAATCACTTTATCAAGATGATAAATTAAAATTATTTGATCAAATTATAAACTTTGATGAAAATACAAAATTAGATGATGGATTAGATATAGAATTAGCACTTCATACAAATCCCAAAGTTTCATCATCATCATCATCATCATTATCAAATGAAACAACTAGTTATCCACCTCCACTTCCTGAAATCACAGATACTGTTATCCAAGCTAGAGTATTCACACATAAATCCGAAGTCACCAATTTGAGATTCTTAGGTAAAGAAGAAATGGTTAATTCAAACAATGAAAGATTAGAATTTTTAGGTGATACAATTTTAAATTCAGCAATGACATTCATATTATTTGATAGATATCCAAATGCAAACGAAGGTGAATTATCAACTTATAGATCAAGATTAGTTAACAATGCTACACTATGTGAATTTTCAAAATTATATAAATTAGATGAAAGATTAAAATATCATAATAGAAATAGTAAACAATTTAAATCAGGACATTTAAAAATTGTAGCTGATGTGTTTGAAGCTTATATCGGTGGTCTTTATTCAGTTACTAAAGATTTCCAATTGATTCAGAATTGGTTATTTGAATTAGTTAGACCTAAATTAGAAGTATTTGAAAGATTAACTAATACTAATATTAATAATAATAAAACTGATGAAAATTATATAAAACTTTCACAAATATTGAATGATCAAGAAAACAACAAGAATAATAATGCTATAGTTGAACAATATCAAGATGATTCAGAACCAATTAATAAAAGTGCTAAAGTTGATTTATATGCATTGATTGGATCAGCATCATCTAGACCTGAATATAAAACAACACAAGTTGGAAATGGACAAGGTGAACCATTCACAGTCAATTGTATTATGAATAATGAAGTTATTGGTACTGGTAAAGGTAGAAGTTCAAATATTGCAGGTATTAGATCAGCAATGCATGCTTTGAAGAACAAAACAATTCTTGAGAAATATAATACAATCAGATTAAAAACACCTAAAGAAATAACTAAAAAGAGAAGTCATGAAGAAAGTAATAGCAGTAACGAAGAAGATGACGATGTTGAATCTAGTTCTAAAAAACAAAAGAAATTGATTACTTTAGGTTATGATTTGAAGTTTTCTGATGATATTGATGTTATTTCAAAAGATGAAGAAGTTAAATTACCATTATTGATTAAATCTAATGAAGTTTGTGATTTTGAAGCAAAGGGTAAACTTTATCAGTATTTAGCATCTAAGAAAACATTACCAAATTATAAGTTTGATAAGATTGATTCTGATAATAAACAGGATATTAAAGTTACTTTGATTATTAATGATGTTCCTGTTTGTTATTGCATTGCAACTAATAAAAAGAAAGCTTCTCATCTTTGTGCTTGTTTTATTTTGAAAAATCCTCATTTATTAGAGAAATGTTATGTGTTTTAAGTGTATACTAAAATATAAATAAATTATAATGAGTTAATTTGATATCTAATAGAATATAATATAATAATAAATAAATAAATAATATAAAAAAAAGAGAGGGGGTGATAAAGTATGACAAGAATAAAAAATCGTAAATAAATAAAAAAGAGAGAGAAAGAACAAAAATAGAGAAAACACAGAGTAGGAGAATGATTATAACTTCAAGTTAATAAATATATAGAATATGATTGGAGTAGTAGAAGGAAGGAAGAAGGAGAATTAAATCTAAGCTAAACCTAAATACAAATGAGCATTTTCATCAATAACTTTATCAACTTTTGGACCAAATGAACCAACACATTGAGCCATTGTTTTTGAATTTCTTGAAATAACATCAGTGAAATAGAAATTTTCAATTGGATTTTTCAAATTATAACCATTAATTTTATTTGATTTACCATTAATTGAATTTAAACCTAATTTAAAAATATCATTAGAAACAGATTCAATTGATTCGAACCTCACTAAATGTGGAGCAATATCTTCAATTCTTGATCTTAATTGTTGAATTGTTTCATATGGTAATCCAACTTTCAAATATTCACTTAAAGCTTTAAAGATCATCCAATCTTCTCTTGATGCACCTGGACCACCAGTTGCAGCTCTTGATAATTGTGGTCTACCTTCAGTATTAACATAAATAGCAGATTTTTCAGTATATGCAGTACCAGGTAAAACAACATCAGCTAATGAAGCACCAGTTTCACCATGTGAACCAATATAAACAACAAATGCATCTTCAGGAATAGTTGAAGGATCAACTTCATCAGCACCTAATAAGAAAATAATTTTAGATTTTGCTTGTTGAATTTCAGGATTATTATTATAGAAACCAATATCTAATGCACCAACTCTTGAAGCTTGTCTATGTAATAGATTTAATCCATTCCAACTTTCATTATTGAAATTTTCTTTATCTTGAATAAATTCAGACAATATACTATAAATACCTTGAGAATCTTTATTTTCTAAAACACCTGAACCAACTATAATTAAAGGTTTTTTAGCATTTGATAATTTTTCACCTAATTCACCTTGTAATGAATTAATTAAATCTTTTGCATTTTCACCATGATGATTTAAATCAAAAGTTGATTCAAATTCTTCACCAATATGATGAATTTCAACATCATCATTTTCTAACCAATGCTTTCTTAATCTACCATTTAAAACAGCAGCTTCATGTCTTGGATTTGAACCAATAATTAAAATTTGATCAGATTCTTCAATACCTTCAATTGTTGAATTAAAAATATAATTTGATCTAAAATCAGTTGATAAATTTGCATCATTAATTGGGACATCAATTGATAAATTTTCAGAATTTAATTTATTAATTAAATCTTTTAATGCAACCATACTTTCTAAATCAGCTAAACCACCAACAATACCTTTAATTTCATTTGAATTTGGTTTAATTTGATTGAAAACTTTAGTAATATGAGATAAAGCATCATTCCAAGTTGCAGTTGCAAAAGAATTACCAGTTTTAATCATTGGAGTTGTTAATCTTTGAACTTTTAATCCATCACATGCAAATCTAGTTTTATCAGAAATCCATTCTTCATTAATTTCTTCATTTAATCTTGGTAAAATTCTCATAACTTCAGCACCTCTACAATCAACTCTAATTGCAGAACCTAAAGCATCTAAAACATCAATTGATTCAGTTCTTTTTAATTCCCAAGGTCTAGCTTTAAATGAATAAGGTTTTGAAGTTAATGCCCCAACTGGACAAAGATCAACTATATTACCAGATAATTCAGAATTTAAATTTCTTTCAACATAAGTACCAATTTGAATATCATTACCTCTACCAGCAGTACCGAATTCAGGAGCCCCAGCATAATCATTTAAGAATCTAACACATCTTGTACAATGAATACATCTATTCATTGAAGTTTTAACTAAAGGACCAATAGCTTTATTTTCAACAGCTCTTTTACCAGCAATTTCATTAAATCTACCTCTATCAGAACCATAACCTAAAGTTTGTTCTTGTAAATCACATTCACCACCTTGATCACAAACCGGACAATCTAAAGGATGATTAGATAACAATAATTCAGTAATACCTTCTCTTGTTTTTTTAACTTTATCACTATTTGTAATAACAGACATATTATTACCACAAGGCATAGCACAAGCAGCAGCCATTTTTGGAGATCTTTCGATTTCAACTAGACACATTCTACAATTACCAGCCACTGCTAGTTTGTCATGATAACAGTATCTTGGGATTGTAACACCTGCTTTTTCAGCAGCTTGAATAATTGAGGACCCAGCTTCTATTGTGACTGGTATTCCATCGACTTTTAAAGACACCTCTTTGAAAGCGGCGATTGAAGAAGAGAAGTATCTTTTGTGTGAATTCTTGATAATTCTGAGCATGATGCTAGTGATATATCTGTGTTGTTGGAAGGGATCAAGAGCTCTTCTTGTAGTTGATCCTTCTTCTTGCTCTTCCTTTACTCTCTTCCCCACTTTTGAATTCAATCTGCGCGCACCAGTGCACCAGAGGATTTCAATTCCTATTTTCATTTTATGATTAGGGGTAAATAGTAAATACGTTAATTAAAATTATTATAAACTACTAACTTCACTAACATAATTCAAAATCCCACAATTCTTAATTAAATCATTGATTTTATTTACCTTCAAGTGAATTCTGGTCTCTGAAAGATCAATATTCCAAGTTCTATCATATACCCATCTACCTTTAATTTCATCTGTTTGTATTATTGCAAAACTTGTTAAATTAAATGGTAAATTATCATCTATTTGGATATGTAAATCTTTGGGAGTACCCTTATGATTATTACGAAATACTAAATGAAATAAATTCAATCTTGGAAAATCAAAATTTCTAATATATAAGTTTTCAAAAGGAACTGCTAAATGAAGTTCTAATAATTTGGGAAAATGACCAGATAAACTTTCAATAACTGAATCTGAACTAAATTTATATAATTCTAAATCACTGATATCAATATCAAAATTAGCTATTCTTAAATTTGGAAACATTATATCTTTATCTAAAGGACAATCAAACCAAATACATTCTACAATTTCTTCCAAGCTTGAAAGAAATTTAATCATTTTAAAATTAAATCTGTAACTTGTGTTAGTCATTTTTACTAAATTATCAATTGAAGAGAGATCTATTACATCACTGTCATCTGTCTCTAAAGATATTTTTAAAACAGATGGAGGCAACATATCAATGAATTTTTGGAATTGATCACCGACATCTAATGTAACGTTTTTCAATCTAGTAGAACTATATCTAATTTCTAACAATAATGGATCTTTTGCATATAAGTCAAATTTATCTAAGTTTAATGGTAAATTTAAAAAAACAGGGTTATTATTTAAAGCAAAAGTACATTCAAAAAAATGTAAGTTTCTAAGTGAATTTGGAAGTGATTGTAAACAGACTGTAGAAACATCACAATAATCAAAAGCTAGTGATGATAATTTCTTAAATCCATTTAATGAACCAACATTCATCAAACTAATTCCCAATGACTTTAAATTAGGGAGACATGCTTTGGTATCATCAAATATTATATTACTTTTATTTTCAAATGCTAAATATAATGATTCAAGATATATTAATTTTTCAAGTCCATGAAAATTTCCTTCATATTTAATATTGAATATTAAATATAATTTTTTAAGAGTTGATCCAAGTAATTTTAATTTATCAAAAACTATATTAGTTGCAACAAACACTGATCTATAACTTTTCAAATCAAATGTAAGTGATATTCCATGATTATTCCTTAGTTGTTTACCCATCATACCAATCCATTCTAATGTTTCATCTGAAAAACTGTTGATACTACTACTATCTATTGTATATAATGTAATTTCTTTAAGTTTATCTGGCAACTTATGATGAAATATCTCTCTTTCTTTAATCATTTTAACGCTATTATTATCAATTATTATTTCTAATTTCTTCAAATTTTTAAAACGGTATAGTTCATCAACTGGTTCAAAAGGCCAATCAAATGGCATCATTTTCCATTCTGATATATTTTCAATCATTAATTCGATATATTTTTTATTAATATAATAAAAGGGTTTAAATTTCATAGATGGTATATTCAAATACACTGGAATAACAACATTATTAGAGTTCTTTGTGATTCTTAAAATCAAGTCTAATTCTTTTTCACTAGATGTTTCAATTGCAGATACTTTCTGACTAAATGAACTAGTATGATCAGGCCCTAGTAACCACTGAACACCAAAACTGATAGTATTGATAGTGATTGAATTCAATTGAATAAAATTAAGAAGTGTTGTGAAATCATTTGAATCAATTTCAAGATAATCAATTGGAATTATAAAATTTTCTTCTTTGATAAGAAATATAATTGAATCATTAACTTTATATGGATCAAAATGATCATTTCTTGAAGGGTTTATTTCTAGTTTGAACTCACTAATAACTAAAGCTAATATTGAATTCAAATATGAACTTTTGTTAATAAGTTGAATAATATCATTTAAACTTGTGTAAGTTTGAATTGCAATAACTAAAATATTATCACATAAATGATCTGGAATACCACTTAATGTTTCAATAAACTTAATTAATTCAGTGTCCAATTGCATTATTGCTGATATTGATACCACTTCTAGTGATATGAAAGTGACTGTTCATGATTGTATTAGTTGTGGTCTGT
>JAJLSG010000491.1:0-16652 GCA_030567495.1 Ambrosiozyma neoplatypodis | reverse complement strand
GTGTAAGTATACTTTCTCTTGGAACCATCACCATAGAAATCAGTAACATCTTTGTATCCATTAGCTAATAATTCTAATCTTCTTCTAACAGCACTAGCATTATTATATTCTTCTTCAAAATAACCACCATTAGGTAACCAATTCATTGCAAACCAACCATAATCATAAATCCATTTTTCAACTCTTTTACCATCTTTATATGCATGTCTTTCTTTGAAAATCTTGTTATCACTTGTAAACCATTTTTCAATTGTTTTATCATCATATTCACAAACTATATTTAATTAGATTTTTCGAGTTAGTATATCAATAAAATAAATTTTCAATTAAAATAGTAAGGTAGAAATAAAAACAAAAAATAAATATTCATAAACATAAATAAATTAAATTGTAAACAATGAGGAGGAATCAAAAAATTTCACTAATACATACCTTGTCTAAAGCCACCGGCATTATTTGGAACACCACCAACTTGATAAGCTGATCCGCCAACAGGAGCAATACCAGTGTATCCATCATTATTGGCATTTGGATTATAATTTGGGTATTCTGCATATTCTGGATAATAAATACCATTTGGATTACCATAAACATTATCATTTGGTTCATATCCATGAGGAACACTATTGTATGATTCATCAACAAAAGAATAACATTGGAAAGGAGGAACAACATAAGAACATCCACCAGCTAATTTGGGATCACCCCAAGTACCTTTATCTGCTGGATTACCAAAATCATAAGCTGGACCTGGTTGTGGTTGATGTTGTTGTTGAGGAGGAGGGTATTGATTACTATCTGGAGCATAAGGATAAGGATTAGGAGCACCATATTGAGCAGCATTTGGATTTGGAGCAGATGGATTATCCCAAGTTGGAACATTGAAATAATTTGGATCATTTAAATATTCATCTTCAGGATAACTATATGGATCATAATTTTCAACAGGTTGAGGTTCATCAAAAATATAGCCAGTATCTGGGAAAACTTTACATGATTTTAATATTCTACCATTATGTTGGAAAGTTTTAACATCAATAGTACCATCTAAGTTTCTTCTAATCTTTCTCTTGTTACTACTACTTCCAGCATTTGGAGCATTTGGAGTATTTGGAGGTGGTGGTGGAACAGCTGCACCATAATTATTATACTTAAGTTGTTGATCCTGATAAGCTTGTTGTTTTGGAGGTTGATTAGGATAGCCTGCAGCTTGTTGTTGACTTGGATAGCCAGCAGGAGGTTGTTGATTTGGATAACCAGCAGGGGCAGCTTGTTGTTGTTGATAACCAGCAGGAGCAGCTTGTTGTTGTTGATAACCAGCAGGAGCAGCTTGTTGTTGTTGATAACCAACAGGAGGTTGATTAGAACCATAATAACCAGCAGGAGCAGGAGGTTGTTGATTTGAATAGCCAGCAGGTGGTTGTTGATTACCATAACCAGCAGGAGCTGCATTTGGGTGACCAGCAGGAGGTTGATTTGGATAATTATTAGCAGGTGGTTGTTGATTTTGATAATTTCCAGCTCTATTTGGATAACCAGCTTGTTGTTGATTTGGATAACCAGCAGCAGGTTGTTGATTTTGGTTGGAATAGCCAGCAGGAGCAGGAGGTTGTTGTGGATTTTGATTTGCATTTGGATAATTACCAGGTTGACGTCTATTTCCAGCAGGAGGAGGGCCATAAGAGGCAACTAATTCAACACATGAAGATAAAGCTAGTAATAATTGAATTAACTTGATTTGCATTTTTTTTTTAGTTTTTTTATATTATTTTAATTTCACTTTGGAATATATAAGAAAACTGAAATTGAGTTCAGTATATTAATAACAATTGGGTATGAAGAACAGTAATTGATTTGATTTTTTATAGGAAATTTAAATAAATTTGATTGTGATTAGCTTGAAACCAAGACGACAGCCAAACGCAAAAAAAACAAGAAAAATAGGGACATAGGTAGATTTATATAGCATGATATTGTTCTGGTTATAGTAATAAGTGGGTCTTAAAAGAAGAAACTCAGTATCCCTTTGGATATACTTGTCCGGTAGGTTAGTTTGGGTTTAGTTCAAAAAGAACAAAATTCAACTTCAGAAAAAAATATTCAGTTGAATTTTGTTCATGTCAGCCATTTTTTAAAGGCATAAATCTCTATATCAGCTTATACCAAAATCTCCGGGGTATTGAAGTTATCGCAAAGGATATATTGTAAGCAATTGAATCAATAAATCAGTTGAAATGGATATAGTTTTAGGAAAAACCAAGTGAAACATGGACATGAACTTGTTGAAAAGATGAACTCAAATTCGAGCAAAGATTATCATGTGCGGCTGGAGTACAACATTTGCGCTGTCGTGGATGGCTGGTTCACACTTTTGGGCCCTGAATGTTATGGAGAAGCTAAGGTAGCAAGGTGGTTTTCTAACACAACTGTGTAAATTTGAATGGAATTTGTGGGATTAACAAGTCATGTAGATAATTATTATTTAGGATTTGCTTGTTTTGCATTTTTGAACGTTCAAAAACGGTTTAACAACGGTTTTTTACAATTAAATTTCAAAATTTCAATATGGCTCAAAGTTCAAAACCCAAAAGGATTTGTTGGTCTTAAGACGACTTAATTGTGAAGTTATATGTGTATTCCGATAGACTTTAAGCTACTTGTTTGTTAAATAATGAACTGTAAATATGGCTAACCTATATCTCCACTGACTAAAGAATTAATAGTAATTACTTTAAAACCAGCATCATATAACAAAGAATCTTAGAGACTAAACTCGTATACTGGATCTATATTTTAACTGCCCAAGTAAATATTGAATACTAGCTGTTTATGATTAAGTGTTCACATGCCAGTTACTATCTACAATATATCATAAACTAAAAAGACATAAAAAAGGTGATATCATAAATTATTAACAAATATACGAAACAGGTATATAAGTAAAAGTATAGAAAAGAAATAATACAACGAAGTAAAAATTGAACAACTGTTCAACTTTCATAAAATGCAATTAAAAGAGAACCCAGTAATATGAAATAATTACTGGAACATGCTCATAAAAATACACTAACGGTAGTGGTATTGAGCTTAATTTGAAATTATGAGATGAAGTTATATCAAGAGGATATAACTTCTTAAAAATATAATAGCAATAACAATAACGACAATAACAATTAACAATTAATTAAGGATATTAATTTAATTCAATCAAATTAAATAAATAAATTCAACTTAAACTAATGAAACTTCTTCAACAACTCCATTATTAAGTTCAACAAAACAGGTGGATGATAATAAACCATCTTGACCATATGTAAATTTTTTAGTCCAGTTTTCAGATAAATGATTAATAGTTTCAATTTTTGAACCATTAGTTAAATATTCAATCTTCTTTCTTAATGAGGTAGTATAGTTTAATTCTTCTTCAAAGAATAAACCACTTGGAAATTTAGTAGTTGCAAACCAACCATCTTCATTAAATTGTTTTTCAACGGTAATACCAGTTTTATAGATTGATTTTTCTGAAACTTGAACATTTTTTTCAGTATTATAAACATGAACAACTGTTTTTTCAGGATATTCAAAAACTTTTTCAGATTGACAGTTTTCATTAACTCTAGTTTGTGAGATACCTAAACCGAAATCAGTTGCATCATCACGTAAAAAGTAATTACTTTGAGTTAAACCACTTTCTAAATCTAATTCTTCATCATCGAAAAATTCTTCTTCTTCAAAAATAAAACTCTTAAGGAATCTCAAGAAGTTTTGAACATATGATAAGTTATCTTCTTCAACTTCATATTCTTTTTCTTCATTATCAATAATTGGTGACATTGGAGTTGTAATTTGATTTTTTGAATTTAACCATTTATCGGAAATCCAAGATCCTAATATAGGACAAGCAGAACAGGCAAATATTATCCAGCAAATAACAACAAAGCTAATCATTATTGATTATATTAAAAGTAGTGGTAGTAGTAGTAGTAGTAGTAGTAATACAAATTGATGATTATAAAATGATGTATTTGGATTAACTAAATCAATATAAGTAATTAGGAAAACAGCTTGTATTTGTATGATTTAACAACAGTGTATAAAGTGTATAAATATGGTATTAATCCAAAATAGATTGACCCAGCCCTAAATTTTAAAATAGTTGATGTTGATATAAAGCTTTAAATTGTAGTAATTGGTGAGTTTTGAAGCAATGTTGGCATCACAAGCTTGGAGGGTCGAAACATAAAAATTGAAAATGGAAGTTAGTGAGTTGTATGAAACGGGTATGCTTACATCTTTATATCTTTATATAGGCACTTCAAGAAGAAATCCTATATTTAGCATACAACAATTAACATGAAACTATTTATTAAATGAGTCTTATTTACATCAATAAGCAGGAGGAACATTTGTATTGTAAAACAGGGATTAGGTCAAGCTCTAATGACACGTCAAAACAGGCCTAGGCTGGTTAAGGCGATCCTAAGATATGCCGAAGATACTGCCGGAATAGATTACAAATGTTGTTATTACTTCATAATTCATGTAAATTTGTTACTCATCCACTTAACCATAATATTAAAAAATAATTATAGAAAGGAACTAATTAATTAATTATGGAAAGCTCTTCATATACCTATAATTAGACGACCCCAAACCCTTTCTCGTTTATATGAAAATCTATATATGGGAATTCAATTACCGGATAACACATAAAGTGTCATAACAATGTATAAACAAACATTGATTTAAATATAAATTAATGCAAAAACAATTCAAGTGTACATATATGCACGTCAATCTTCACTGAAGATAAACAAGACCAAAAAAATAACAAAGAAATAAAATCATGCAGTACGTCTCTAACCAAAAAATGAACGTTAATTGTAAATTATAACTAATTGAAAACTCCAAATGTCTCTAAAATATAGTAAATGCAATAAAAAATGAAAAATAAATAATGAAAAATGCGTCTCTAAAACAAAAAAAACAAAATTACTCAGATATTCATGAGTCTAACCCTTTAATACTTGATGACTTTCTTGAATTCTCACTTGAATAAAATAAATACAAAGCTAACACAATCATAGGAATGAAAAAAAACACAACGTCTTGAATGGTCCAACCATTAGCATACCAAAACACTTCCCAAGCATAAATTTTCTTAATACTATCAATTGAATGTAATAATTCATATCTAAAAACTGATGCAAATTCATCACATATGAATAAATTAATCTTATGTTTCTTTTTACTTAGATCTTTAATTGAAAAATATTTTAAAGTTAAAGGAACATGATCTAATATAATATTAATATCATGATTTGAAGTATTTGTTAAATTTAATGATTTAATATTACCAAATTGAAAATTAGTTAAATCAACTCTATGACTATGAAAATTCATATCAACAAAAACTGGATTCAATTCAATTTCAATATCACGCAGAATTAAATGACTATCTTCAAATTTATAATGTGATATTAATATCTTACTAATTATTTGTTGAATTTGAATCTTTGTTAAATCTCTTCTAATAGGAATGACAACTTTTGAAGAAAGTGATTTAATTCGTCCCACTGATATATCAAAGCAACAGAATTGTGAGTCATAAACTCCAAAATCACGTTTAGTCCAGCTAATAAATGGTTTTGAAAAATAATCATGAATCATTGAAAATTCAGTTAAATTTGGTGGAAAATGTACAAATATATCAGTATCCATTAATGATCTAGTTGAAACTTCAGTTGTTTGAATTTGTAATTTATTTAAATGTTCAAGATTATATAAATTTTTAAATGATGGAATTGGCATTGTAACTTTAAATGACTTTAATAATAATGGAAGAGACACATTTTCTAAGGCAAAACAGTTAATAATAGATAATTCTAAAATTTGATTAGGAATATTAATAACAGAAATCGTTCCTCTAATACCAGTTAAATCTTCTAATGATAATTTAGATAAATTTGGAAGGCCAGATAAATCAAATGTAACACCTTTCCAAGATCCAGATAAGAATAATGAAGTAATACCATTATGATTCAAATCAATTGATAAATGTGTTAATGTACTATCACCAAACCCATTATTAAAAGTACCATTTTTAGGTAATGATAATGAAAGATTTTTCAAACAATTGAAATAACGAAGCCAACTAAAATCTTTTTCATTTGATTCAACAGTAATATCAATTGATTTAACAAAACTGCTAATTGGATGTAATGATCTAATCCATCTACCTTTTGGATAAACACGCATACCTGGTTCTAAATGTTTAATGAAATCTTGACCTTTTAAACTCATTTGTATAATTAAATCAGGATAAATTAAATGAACATTTTGAATGATTCTTACAAAATCTCTATTAATGGATGAGAATATAATTGGTTTAATAGTAGTCAGTACTAATTGTTGAAGACTTTCAGGAAAGTCAAAATTATCTAAATGGAGAAGATCAGTAACTGGATCAATTAAAGTAAGTACTTTTAAATTATTCATTTTTGATAATAATGAAGTTTCAAAACGATGATTAACATTAACGTCTAGATGAGTTATATTTTCATAAAAGAATAATGGAATTGTCTCAAATTGATCAAAGAACCAATCTCCAGCTGAAAGTTTATTTGAATTGTTAATCAATGCTGAAAAATATGTTAGTTTATGTTTATCTGGTGAATCTTCAGTAAGATATAGATTGATTCTTAACTCATTTTGAATCATAAATGAAACTAATGAATGACTTAGAGTAACATATGTAGAATTATTTTTACCTAATATTGCATGTTTAGGTGGTCTTAAAGAAATAAATAAATCACTTTCTTGTAAAATTGAACAAACAATATCATCAAAGGGATCATTAATACCAATAGAGTCAGCCAAATCTTCAAATTTAAAACAATTTAACATAACCTCTTTCAAAATAATTAAACAAACTTCAATTGGAAGATAATCAAGTATATTCATAAACACTTCATCAAAATAATCAGGTGTGAAAACTTGTGAATATTTTCTTTTCTTAAAAGCAGCATGGATTGAACTTCTTCTAACAAAACCTTGAAGTTCACTAATTTGATTATTAATTCCAACTAACTCAGATTGTGTGTTATTAACTTGTTCTTGTAGGTTTACAACAAATTGATTATCGGACATTTTTAGATTCAGATTATGTCTCTTATCTTTTGGGTATTGAATTAAGTTGTGAAAAGGAGTAAAGAACAGAGTGCCACTCCCATGGTATAATCTGAATCTTTTTTTATCTAAAGACAATCTGTTGGTTAATTAGCAAACATGAGTTGTAGAATGATTTGGGGTTTAATTTAGTTCCAGAAATTACCAGTTGGCCATGTGATTGGTTGTCAGCTTGTACTTGTGGCTGATTAACAGGAGGGTGGCGCAGGTTATCTCCGAATATCCCTAAATTACTAGATATTAGTTTAAACACAATATACATAATCATAATCATAATTTATAAGAGTAAAAGTAAAATTAAAAACACCTAAATCAATTCCTGTTCCTCAATCAGGTCACCATTTTGATTTATTAAAGACCGTTTCATCAGTTTATCTTCTTTAAATAGCAATCTTATAACAGATCCATCTTGGTATTTACTTGTCTCCTCTTTAGTTATACCATCAACTTCAATTATTCTCTCAGTACCACTATCATAATACACTTCCTCTTCAATAAATTTAGTATCAGAATTGAAAGTTGTTAAAGAGAAACAACCACTTTCAGTAAAACTCTTTTCTATATTCTTTCCATCTTTATAATGTTGTTTTTCTCTGATCAAGGTTCTATCAGGAAGATAATATCTTTCAATTGTTTTTGTTTCATAATAATATATTCTAATAAATCCAGCATTTCCTTGTTGCTCTTCTGATTGATCATTATCATCATTATTTAAATTACCAGAATTTAAATCATCAATATCAACATTACCTTTAACAACATCCAAATCAACACTTTTAATTAATTCTAAATACCATCCTTTAAACCTAAACACAAATTTAGTTATACGTTCAGGATTATTTGAATCATTTAAATAAGCTTCATTAGTATTACCATTTGGGAATTTTTTAATTGTTTTAATCAATCTTCCTTTTTTATAAGTTATAATATCAATTGTACCATCTTGATTATATCTTGTCTTTGTTTTATTTCTTTCAATTAAATAAGTACATGTAGCTGGTAAAATCATCGTAATTAAACATAAAAGTGTAGTATAAAAGACTATCATTGATGATTTTGCTGTTATAAATAAGCATTTGACTTCTCTTGGAATAGTAATAATCATATTTAAATTCAATTTTATAATAAAAAAAAACTGATATTCAGTTGCTTTTATATGTGATTTCAATAAGTGTGTTAGTGATTTTTAATTGGTTGTATTAAAATGCTCGTTGTTTATATTTGAAGTTTAAAGAGTGCTTATCAATAATTAATCAGCTCAAAATTAGCTCACTTGTATGATATTTATTGTGCTCAGCATAACATGTAATTGAGAGCACTATAATTGATTTTGGAATATGATTTTAAAAGGAAAAGAGATTAATATGAAAACCACCTAACCTTTGCTACAAGCAGTCTCCCAGTTTTAACGCCGGCGTGCGCCACAGTCCGATCACGTGCCCTACTTCGCCCCCTGCGCCACTGCGGAACTCGCAAACACCGCTCTTTAATCTTATCCGATGTCTAAGGTAAATTGTATGTTTTAATTCTAACTTTTTTTTCATTTAAACCCATTAAAATCCGCCCT
Organism: Ambrosiozyma neoplatypodis; assembly: GCA_030567495.1. Classification (NCBI taxonomy): domain Eukaryota; kingdom Fungi; phylum Ascomycota; class Pichiomycetes; order Pichiales; family Pichiaceae; genus Ambrosiozyma; species Ambrosiozyma neoplatypodis. Next base: position 7,897 of record JAJLSG010000491.1, on the reverse strand, counting down.
AGTTTCAACTTTCAACTTTACAACTCATCCTCTCTCTTCTCTTTAACTATATTATTCTTACAACAAAAAATGATTATTGAACGTACAAATTTAAAACCAGTTACTGGACGTTTTATTGAATATGGAGCAAGATTAACAGCATTTGAATTTGGTAATTTATATTCTGATAAAGTTTTAATATTCATTGGTGGTTTAGGAGATGGATTTTTAACTGTTCCTTATGAATCATTATTATCTGAAGAATTAAATAAAATTGGTTGGTCATTAATTCAAATTCAAATTACTTCATCTTTAATTGGTTGGGGTACAGGTTCATTAAATAGAGATAGTAATGAAATTTCTCAACTTGTTAAATTTTTAAGAACTGAATCTATTGAAAATGGTGGTGGTCGTGTTAAAGTTGGTTTAATGGGTCATTCAACTGGTACTCAAAATACAATTCATTATTTAACTAAATTTGAAAATAAATCTAATGATGAAATTATTGATTTTGGTATTTTACAAGCAAGTGTTTCTGATCGTGATGCAATTTCACAAGAAATGGAACCTGAATTCTTAAAAGAGTCTCTTGAATTTTCTAGAAATTTAATTAAACAAGGTAAATCAGATGAAATTTTACCAATGAAATATAGAGAAAAATTCTTTGGTGCTCCAATTAATGCATATAGATGGAATTCATTAGCTGGTGAAAGAGGTGATGATGATTTTTTCTCTTCTGATTTAACAGCTGATGACCATAAGAAAACTTTTGGTAAAGTTGAAAAACCATTATTAGTTTTATATAGTGGATCTGATGAATTTGTTCCTGATTTTGTTGATAAACAAAAGGTTTTCGATGGATTCAAAGCTGCTACTGATCCAAAATATTGGTCTCCATTAAGTGAAATTGTTAAAGGTGGTGTTCATAATTTAGGTACTGGTTCAGAAGAAGGTGCTAAAGAAAGAGCTGTTTCTGTTGCTGTTGAATTTATTAAAGGAATTTAAACGATTCTTGTCTCCTTTAGAGTCCTTTTTTATTTGTTTTAGAATTTTAGCATTGTTAGATTACTGCAAGTCAGTGTTTTTATTTATTTTTGATATATATAACTAGTTAGAATATGTATTATGTCTGTTTTTCATTTACGATTTTTAAAATACAATATTGTCTGTTCACGTTCGATCACCAAGTTTGGTAATTCGCCGAGCAGTGTACCGATTTGGGATTTCATTCGAAAGTCTTAAGAAAAATTAACTGTTCTTCTACATGCTGTTTCTTGTAATGTTTGACTCTTAACTGTATAATAATTATGTTTAGCGTCTTCGATAAAACAAATATATTTTCTGTTTTCATTTTCATTTTCATTTTCATTTTCATTTTCTATAAAAGAGCTTCAAATCATCAGAATATCAAATATGTTGCTTCATCACTTGAATCTTCTTTTTCTTTTACATCATCAATGTCTACTTAATTAATCCATCTAGAAGAATGTCATCATTTTTATATAAAGATTCTAAAGATAAATTATATTCAGATAAGACAACATTGAGAGCATTTGATCAAATGAACCATCTTCATGAATTAGTTTTAGCTCAAACTCAATCATTAAAATCATTTTTTAATTGGTCTTTAGTTCCATCAACAGGAACTAATGAAGTTATTCAAGATGATGATGAATCAATTGAATTAGATTTTATTTCTGATAAACCAAAATCAATATGGTATGAAGCTGAGAAACGGTTTTTACCAAAACCTCGTTTCAATAATTAACAAGGTTAAGTGTTTAACAATTGTTCATAATTTGGAAGTAAATCAGAATCAACTTCCAATTGATTGAAATAAACAAAATCTAGTTAATATACTTTTACAATTTGAATGTGATTCTGACCATCAAAAATTCTTCATGACTTATTGGAACAATATCATGAGAATCATCGTTGCATGGTTCGAGTTTTCATTAATTTGAAGTTTTAATTGTACACTTAGCGGGCAGCCGCCAGCTTCATGCAAGGGGCCATGTAGCGCTAGCTTGCCGCTTGCCGCTTGGCTGCCTTGGGCCCTTGGCCACGGCTCATCGTCGGAATAACTTATAGCATGCATTAATTAAGATTAAGATCAGACTTCAAAGTTATGGTAATACCTATAGTATAAGTAGTATACTCTATTCATACATGTTATACACAAGTTAACAGAATACACCTCTTTATAGCTATATCAAAGCCTTATAGAAGTTATATAGATAGCAAAATGGGCATATATATATATATCGCTTCGAATATTTAAACTCTTTTCTATCGATAATCGATAACAATAAGAATATAACAATCAATCAAATTCGACCAATCAACAAATTATAACCCAAATGATATTTTATCCGTCTGATAAGAAATTATAGGATTAATTAATACTCAATATATATAGCTTATCCATAATAAATGATAATATAAAAAGAACTTCAAATCTCCATGAATTATAATATTAATTACTATCTATATACTTTCAATGTCTTTCATAAAAGATACAACTAAGTCAGTATCAATCATTCAAAATGACTGATATCGATAAATCATCACTTGAAAAAGATATAGCTATTATTACAAGCTCAACAGATGATGATTTAAATAAAGAAAATAATACATTTAGTGAAAAACTTATTGAATTAGAGAGTTCAAATTTAGGTGTTAGTCAAAATGATATTCAATATATTAAACATAAAATTGAAAAATTATCAGTTGAAGAATCAAAAAAAATAATTGAACAAATTTTAAAAGATCATAAACATGATATGAATTTTGAAGATACTTTATATAAAAAATTACAAAATTTATTAAAAAGTCCAGAAGAATGTGGTTTAACTCCTGAAGAATATAATTATCAAATTAGATGTGAAGCTGGTATTTGTAAATTTTATTCTCCATATGCTGAAGTTAGAGCAGTTACTGATCCAATTGATGATTCTCATTTACCTGTTGAAACTATAAGAGCTCATATTTTAGGTTATATTTGGGCTGCAATTAGTCAATTTTTAAATTCATTTTTTCAATCTCGTTTCCCTTCAATTACAATTAATTCAATGGTTTGTCAATTTTTTTTATATCCATGTGGTAAATTATGTCAATTAATTTTACCTGATTGGGGTTTTACAATTAAAGGTGTTAGACATTCATTAAATCCAGGTCCATGGAATTTCAAAGAACAAATGTTTTCAACTATTATTTTAGATGTTTCAGTTAATTGTGCTTATGTTTTCTATAATATTCAAACTCAAGAAGTTTATTATGGTGATACATGGTTAACAACAGGTTATAAAGTTTTATTAATTTTAGGTTCTCAACTGATGGGGCTTGGTTTTGCTGGTTTATTAAGAAGATTTGTTGTTTATCCAATTGAAGCAATTTGGCCTTTAAATTTACCAACTTTAGCATTAAATAGAGCATTATTAACTCCAGATAATAATATCGCAGTTCATGGTTGGACTATATCTAAATATAAATTCTTTTATATTGTTTTTACTTCAATGTTTATTTATTATTGGATTCCAGGTTATTTATTTCAAGGTTTAAGTGTGTTTTCATGGATGACTTGGATTAAACCTGATAATTTTCATTTAGCTGTTGTTACTGGTTCACAATTTGGTCTTGGTTTGAATCCAATTTCATCATTTGATTGGAATGTTATTAATTATTATACTTGTTTAAGTGTTCCATTTTATTCATTTGTAACTCAATATGCAGGTAATGTTTTTTCAGGTTTAATTATATTAGCTGTTTATTATAGTAAGATGAAATTCACTGATTATTTACCAATTAATTCATCAGGTACATTTAATAATAAAGGTGAAGAATATGATGTTTCTGCAATTTTAACTAATGGTCTTTTAGATGAAGAAAAATATAAAAATTATTCACCTGCTTATTTAAGTGCTGCTAATTTAGTTTGTTATGCTGCATATTTTGTTCAATATCCATTAACATTTTTTTATATGATGTTTGATAATTGGAGAATTGTTGGTAAAGCTTATAAATTATTAGGTAATAATATTATTAATTATATTAAAAAATTATTTATTCATTCAAGATTAGCATTTAAAAAATTATTTAAAGGTGAAATTAAAGGATTTTTCATTGAATTAAGTAATATTTTCGTTGATGAAGGTTCAGTTTATGATGGTTTTGATGATCCATTTACTGAAATGATTAAACAATATCCTGAAGTTCCAGATTGGTGGTTTTTAATTGTTGTTATAATTTCATTTGTTTTTAGTATTATTTTAGTTACACATTATAAAGGTTTAAATACTCCAGTTTGGACAGTTTTTTTCATTATTGGTATTAATTTAGTTTTCTTAGTTCCAGTTACTTTAATTATGGCAATGACTGGTATGTTATTTGGATTAAATGTTTTAGTTGAATTAATTATTGGTTATGCATTACCAGGTAATGGAGAAGCATTAATGTTTGTTAAAGCATTTGGTTATAATTTAACTCAACAATCAGATACTTATATGTCAGATCAAAAAATGGGACATTATTCAAGAATTCCACCAAGAGCAATGTTTAGAGGTCAAATAGTTTCAACAATTATAAGTTCATTTGTTTGTTTAGGTGTTGTTGATTTTGTTGATCATAATATTCCAGGTATTTGTACAGATGATCAACCTGAAAAATTCACATGTAGTTCAAATTCAAAAGTTTATTTTACTGCATCTGTTGTTTGGGGTGTTATTGCACCAAAAAGAATATTTTCACAACAATATCCAGTTCTGAGATGGATGTTTTTACTTGGATTTTTATTAGCTTTAATTTGGTGGGTAATTAAATATCAAGGTCATCATGTTAGATCATTTGCAAAATCAAAATTACCAAAATCATTATACAATATTATAAATTCAATTATATTTACACCAATTTCATATTTATATTATTTAAATCCAGTTATTTTCTTAGTTGGATTTGATAATTGGGCACCATTAAATTTAACTTATCAAACAACAGGAGTTTATTTATCAATAATTTTTATGTTTTATTTAAAACGTTATAAATTATCATGGTGGGAAAAATATAATTATGTTTTATCAGCTGGTTTAACAGGTGGATTAGCATTTTCAGCAATTATATTGTTCTTTGCAGTTCAATATCATCCAAAGGCTTTAAGTTGGTATGGTAATGATGTTACTGGTTATGGTGTTGATGGTGGTGAAGGTAGACAAGCTTTAACTACTGATTTACCTGAGAAAGGTTACTTTGGAATTGATAATTGGTCTTAGTTTTGTACACTGTATATTGCTTAACTTTATAAAATATTAACTGGATTTTTATTTTAATAAATCATTTAACTAATTTAATTTTTATGTTTATTTTCTTTACCATATAACTGCAATCTATTTGCTATTTGCTACCATTAGTTTCAGAGAATTACAAATAAATCTTCGGCGAGTTTCACCACAACAAATTCTCTGTCGCGACCGTTGCATTCTCCGAGAAAACCTCCGAGTCCGAACTACGGCGGAATTCGGATTGCAAAGAAACAAAAGAAAAATCAATTAAAAAGAGATTGTGCTGACCTGTTAAGAGTATGTATACCTTTGATAGTAAATCACTGTAAAGGAGTTTATTGATTAGGCTGATATCATTGGAGATGTATACTGCAAATTAATTGGAGTTTAATTGCTTCATAGAAAGGGAATAGATAACAGGCCAAATCAGATAAGTCAGACAGAACCTTGTATTCAAAATTGATAACAATTACAATTTTTACAATTAAATTAATGTTAATTGATTAATTAATGCAATGGATACATGTAGATCATAAAATTAATAAGTATAAATAAAACCCAATAAGAAAAAGAGTAAGCCAAGAATTGAATTTAAAAAAACAACATAAAGATAAATAATAATATTAAAACAAAAAAAACCAGTAATTAAATACATTTAAACAGAATCACCAGAATTAATCTTATAATCTCTAGCTTTACCTTCACCAGAAGCTAAATAATTTTCAATAATCTTGTTTTGTCTTTCATTACCATGATAATAATCATCCTTGTATCTATGAGTTCTCTTCTTTTCTAATTCTTCTTGATCTAATTTATTTCTAATAGCATTTGCAAATGTTGGTCTAGCATAATATGAAGTAGCAAATAATGGGACTGAGACTAATGCAACAGCAAATAAGAATTGAACTGGAGTTGATTTTGCCATTGTGATATTGATAATTAATTTGAATAATTAATAATTGGTAAATAAAAAAGAAAGTGAATCTAAACATGAAAAAACAGGGGAATCAGCAGTATTTATACTTCTCCTTGTGGTTCCACCAACTTGCTACCAGATTAAAATCGGCTGATTGTTTACGTAAGCGCGTCATAATTTCTCCTCATTTTTTTAGAAATCATGAGACTTTCTTCAGATTCTTTAATGAACAGCTAATTAGCCTGCACATGTAAATGTCTGCTTTTAATTGGTTGGAAGAGTCCTTAGATTTGGTTTAAATTTGATTCTTATCTTAAATTTGTTGTAACGATCAAATGGATTCTAAATTCTCTCTGCTTCTAAACCAAACTTTCCTGGTTTGATTTGGACGATTACGTAAAATTCGACGATAAGAGACGCGTCGATGGAGATGGCCCGAGAATTACGTAAGCACCTTACCACTTTCTGAAATTTTTGCAACGTTTAAATCGGATATGCAACCGGCCGGACATTAAGTCGGAGATTGATAACAATTAAATTACTTAATGATCATTTAATTTCAAATTTTATATATATGTAGTTCTATATAACATTAAGTATCATTAGTGATTAATCAATTATTTCTTACCAAAAAATTTATCATAATTAGTTAAAACAAATCTAAATTTAACATCAGATTTAGCCATTCTTCTCCAAACTTGAGTAACATTTTCTTCATTAATTTCAACTTCTTCAATCCAAGGTTTAATATTATGTTCAGCAGCTAATTTTAACATATATTCAACATCTTTTTTTGAACCAATTGCAGAACCTGAAATTGAATAACCTTTAGTTAACATTTGAAATGGAGCAACTTCTAAAACTTCAGTAATTGGTGGAGCAGTAATAAAAATCAATTGACCTTTTGTTCTTAATAATGATAAAACTGATGAAATTGAATTTTGACTAAATGATGATCCAGTATTAACAATAACATCTAATGATAATCCATATTTTTCTAAATAATCTTTTTCATCAGTTGAAATATAATGATCAGCACCTAATTCTTTAGCCAATTCTTTCTTATCATCATTTCTTGAAATTGCTGTAACTTCAGCACCTAATGCTTTTGCAAATAAAATAGTCATATGACCAATACCACCAATACCAACAACACCAACTTTTGTACCTTTTGTAACTCCAGCAGTCATCAATGGTCTAAAACCAGTAATACCACCACACATTAATGGAGCAGCATATTTAGTTTCTAATTCATCTGGAATTTTAAAACCAAATTTTTCAGTAACTCTAATATAATCAGCATAACCACCTTGACTTGGTTCATTATTTCTATCTTTATAAGTATCTAAATATGTATTTGTAGCATTCATACAAAATTGTTCTAAATCTTTATTACAATCATCACAATCACCACATGATGCAACTCTTGCTCCAACTCCAATTCTATCACCAATTTTAAATTCAGTAACTTCTGGACCTATAGCAACAACATGTCCAATGATTTCATGACCAACACATAATGGAACATAAGGTTTAAACCATGATCCTTGAATAGCATGAATATCTGATCCACAAACTGAACAAACTTCAATCTTAATATCAATATCTTTTGGTCTTAATTCTTGAACTTGATAAGTGAAACTTTCAGCAACTGGTTCTTCATCATATGATTTAATACCAATTGCATTGATTGTAGATAATTTAACAGCAGACATTTTTAAATTGATTG
>JAJLSG010000490.1:0-16915 GCA_030567495.1 Ambrosiozyma neoplatypodis | reverse complement strand
TTTGAATTTTTAATTAAAATATCAATTAAATCCATTGTTGTTGATGAATTATTTGATGATTCTTTAGTATTATTATTTTTTTTATAATTATTTGTTAAATCTATGATTTTTTTATTTAATAATTCAGGTTCTCTTGATTTATTAAATTTAATTGAACCTTCAAATCTTTCAAATTTAAATAAATTTCTAACATCATCATAAATTAAAACATATTCTGAATAATTGTTATTATTATTATTATTATTATTATTATTTATAGGAGCTGAACCAGATTGTTGTATTTGTTGTTGTTGTTGTAATTGTAATTGATTATTATTCATTGATGATTTACCTTCAAAAAATATTTGATTTAATTTATGATTATTTGTTGAAACAACAGATTTACCAAAATTTTTAGATTCAGTTTTTAATATAAAACTATCATCTTTATCATCTTTGACCATTTCTGAATAATAATCATCATCAACATTATCAGGTTTAAATCCAACTATATGAATGAATTAAGTAAGTTATTTGTTAGTAAATTTATTAATAGAAATAGAAATAGAAATAAAATTGTAGTTGATAAATCAATACATACATCGTATTCCAAAGACATCAGAGATTGAAGAAGAAGAGAATAATGAAGACATGTCTATATCATATTCACCATCGGGTATACTTATTGAAGAAGACATGATTTGATTATATTATATTATTGTTTAATTGTTGGTTGAAACTTATAGTGTAACGGTAATGGTAATAATAGATATTGATTAGTAAAGTTGATTTGAATCAGAGGTAATCACAAGTGATGTTGAACTTGATATTATAGGAAAGAGAACGGAATGATCTTGATATACAAATGACAGAAATGACAAAAAAGCTGATAACTGATTTGGTTTTGAAAGGAGTTGATTATTGGGCAATGGGCAGAATTCGAAGTGCTGCGAATTTTCCGTGTTTACAACTTTACTTCTGTTTCAGGGTGATTACAAGGCTGATACAAGGGTTATGCTGCTGGAGACGAAGTGAATGGGTCTTAGTAGTAGTAGTAATAATAAATCAACAATTTAAAAAAAAATTAGAAAAAAAAATACAATTTAAACCAATAAAACAATAAAACAATAAAACAATAATATAAATCCACCCAAATTATCATTTGTCTCTATATAATAATTTAATATATTCATTTTATTCTAGTTACGTAAAGCTCTTAATCTTTGAGTTAATTTATCTTCAGCTTCTTCATTATTACTAACTTTACTTGTTGTAGAAGGAGAATTTAATTCAACATTAGCATCACCAATCTTATGTTTTAATTCTAATCCAGCTTCATCAGCAATTTGATTCATTAACAAATCAACTTGATCTTGAGGTTGTCTAGTTGCATTCATATCACCAGAAACATTTTCATAATAATTAGTTGAACTTTCTAAATCTTCAAATTGTTCTTCGAATTTATCCATAACCATTGTAATTCTTTCTAAATTCATAGTTTCCATAGCTTTATCCATACCTCTAATAACTTGTGTCATGTTCCCAGTAACTTGTCTCATTGTAACAGCAGTTTGAATTCTTGATGCAACTGCATCAATTCTTGATGATAATCTTAATAAACTTAATCTTTCTTGATTTTTTCTAATTGCATTTTGTGCATAAATTTCAGCTATATCTGAATTACCTTGAATTAAAGCTTTTTTAACTTTGTTTTTTTCAGCTGTTTCTTCTTTACCTGCTTTTGCAGATTGCCTATTTAATTGTTTTGATGTAAATTTTAATTGAAATAATGATTCTAAAGATTATGGTGGTGTTAGTATAAATTGAAAGATTTCATTGATTTTTTTTTTTCTTTTTCTATTCATTAACATACGTTCCAGTCCTGACATGTTTTTGATTAGTAAATAGTGAATGAATTAAAGAGTATAATGATATTAAATCCAATTCCACCCTGATAACAGTAGCTGATAAAACAGTTAATTTAAAAATCTCAGAATCACCGAGGTCTGCGTCGGTCGACTCAGAGGGCGCGTCGCTACTACTTTACATAAAGGATAATGATAATGATAATGATAATGATACATGTAATGATAATGATAATGATAATAGTATAATATAAGTAACGTAAACACATAAATAAAATAAATACAAGTTAATCTAATCTAATTTTTAATTCTAATTCTAATTCTCTTTTTTATTATTATTTAATTCTTCAATTCTTTTAACTTCATCATTAAAATCATTTGTATTTTTATAATCAATTTTACCATTTTTATTAATTCTAACAACTGATAAATTATCACTTAATGTTGATTTAGGTTGAATGAATTCTGATTTACTTTTAATAAATTTATCAATTAATTCAATACCATTTTTTGATTTTGATTTTGATTGATTTTGATTTTGATTTTGTAAAATAAATTGATCAAATCCTGAATTTGTTTGAATTAATAATGTTCTTGGTCCTTTGATTGTAATATAACCTCCATTACCAATAATTGAATCATAAATTGATTTTGAATCTTTAGTTAATTTATTAATTAAATTATTTAAAAATTCATTAATTTTAAATAAAATTGATTCTTGTTGTTGTAATGATGGTATTTCATCAGGATTAATTATTATTTCTTTTTTATTGTTATTTAATTTTGGTTTAGTTAATAAATTTCTTGATAAAAATGATCCATTTTTAAATTCATCTTTTGATTTAATTGTACAACCTAATAAATTATTTTTCTTGATTGAAATTTCTTCAAATTCATTTAAATTTAATTTAAATATTGATCCTGAACCAATTATTGAAATAAATCCTCTACCTGATAACAATGTATAACCAGTTTGGAAAAATGATCTTAAACCAATTAAATTCTCTGAATTTTTGGTTGTTGATTTGATTTTTTTTGGAAATTTTTCAGTACTTATAATTAATGAATTACCAGTATAAACATGCAATGATTTAGGTTGTAATAAAGCCCAATCGATAGTACCATCTAATGTAATATTAGCAAATGTTTTAGTTGATTCTAAAGATTTAATTAATTTAATTGATGATGAATCATAAGCACTAATTAATAAATTTAATTGAACAGTTGAAATTAATTTTTGATAAGTTGAATTCAATCCACCATATAAAAATCGACGAATTGGTTCTTTAATATCAATGATACTTGAAACTACTGAATTTATTTGATTTGAACTTGTAAATAAACTTAATAATGAACCTCTTTTAATATGAATTGGAACTGATGGTGGTAATGTAATTGATAATGTTGATTGTGGTGTTCCAATAGTTTTAAAAATTGGATTTTCATTTATTAATTTATTTTTGTTGTCTTCATTGGGTAATTCAGTTATACTTGGATTATTACTAGTTTGTTTTTGTGATTGTTCATTATTTAATTCAATTGGTTTATTTATTATTGATGAAGTTGGTTGTTGAATTGAAATTGATCTTTTAAAAGATTTAATTGTATTTATTCTAATTGTTTTAGAATGATGAATAAACATTTCTGAATTTCTTTAATTGAATTTGTTTAATTTATAATAGGATTTGAATTATTTGAATCACTTGAATTTCTTGAACTTCTTTCAGTTTATTCGATTTGATTGGCTGGTGAAATTTATAGAGAGTGGCGCATGAGGCGTATGGAGTGGCGCAGTATTTTGTGAAAATTTTTAAATTTTTTTGGAATTAAAGCAACCAACAAAACAACATCGATCCTCTTCTTCTTCTTCTTCCTCTTCTTAAAACTACCACATCATGAACCTGTAACGTAAGTTACAGAGATGTCACCAGACTCGTCACCTGAGTCTAACCACTTTATCAATCATCCAATTACAATTTGAAAAAATTAAGAAATATATTCAACTTCTTCAAATGATAAAATGCTATCCTTAGACTAAAATTGGAATATTTGCCTTAAATATTGGGGTTTTAACTAATTCAGAGTATAATTCACTAACTCTATCATAGAATTTCAGCAGTTTCTAAAAATTTGAATAAACTTTTATGAGAAATCATGATACAAACATTCCCAGTACCTGCTAATTTAAAAGTAGAAGATATAATTCCATCCAAATTTCTAAATTCAATATTCATTTTAGCAACTAAAACTTGAATAAGATATGATTCATTACCTGCTAATTTTTCAATACCAAAATCGACTTTATATTTTCTTGAAGGATTAAAAAAATCACTGGTTTTGATATTTTAAGTTACCACAGCAGTTAACACATTCTTTATAATCTAAATTGTAATAATTGGAAATGATTTGAATAGGACAAAACTTTGATTTTGGATTCTGGAACACAAATGAGCAAACATCTTTGGAACGGATTCTATCTGAATCTTGAATTAAATCCCAAGACTTTAGAATATAATCTGAAAATACAACATAGTTTACAAATCAAATACATAAAATCTTTAATAGCATCCATCAAGAGATGTTTAGATATAATCAAGGTTGTTTGATTACTTCATTAATGTAATTAATTAATTACTTTTTATATTCTGATAAGACTAATGGATGTGCCATTCTTGAATCAAATTTAATGCTAAGTTTTTTGATGAATACTACATGCAAATAGTGGAGAGACTTTTTATTGCAGCATTTGATGGTATAATACTCTGTATAGTTATTTGAATTAAAGTATTCATATAATTCAAAATTATTGATCACAAGCAGTTTTTGATAACAAAGGAAACAAAGTTTTAAAAGGAGCAGCAAGTTGACGAGGACAATTACAATAATAAAGTTGAATCAGTTGATTCAGGTATTTGAAAAGTTTGATTATTTGATATATCGACCAATATGAATAATAATCAAACTTATATTTTGTATAATTAAAGTATACCATTACTATATAGAATTAATAATATAATTAATTGTATCGTATTTGTATTAAATTAAAAGGAAAGTAAAATTATAATTAATATTAAGGATTCTAGAAAGTAATTTAATCGATCGGTAAAATAGTTTCACGATATGTCAAATGTCAAATGCACAGTAAATGTACATTTTGATTTACTTGAATGCAGGCAGAATAATTACAGGCCATGGATATGGATATGGATATATGCCATATGGATGATCCGTGGAGTCTTAAATTGTTATAAAATCATATAAAAAAGGAGAATTATAAAAAGCAAAAAGAAGAAGAAATTCAATATATAAAAAGCAAAAAGAAGAAGAAATTCAATATATATGTACATGTAAGTGGAAAATTAATTAATAGCTGAGCTGTGTTACTTAGCCACTATAGGTGGTGGCACAGGAGGCACTGTATTTAACTCCTCTAAGATTAGGCTGAAAAGAAGAAAAGAAGAAAAGAAGAAAGAAGAAGAAGAACCCTAATGTTTTGAAAGATACGCCCCCTTCGATCGATCGTATATAGAGAGAGACTTAAGGGGAATATTAAATGTACGTACGTGGATGGATGATGTATCACTGAGTTGTGTTAACACTTAACAGTGTTGAGTTATGACATGGATAAGTGTATAGACTGTGAGATGAGCAGTAATAATTAAGTGAAATCAATTAATCAAATGGAGAGCAGAAATAGCCCGATTGGGGCAAATTGCGAGTATTTATAGAAATTATATAGAAGGTTTCACACAATAATGATGTGTATTAATTGTGTTTGTTTACCGCGAGTGGATTTAATTTAATTGTTTATATTTAGTTTTAGTTTAGTTTCTTTTCTGTTGTTTCTTTCTTTCTTTCTCTCCTTTTAAATTTCATTTTTTATTTATTTTTATTTCATCTCATTTCATTTACACTTTCTTATTACTTATCACTTTTCATTCACTCACTCTCACTTTCTTTGTCTCACTGGTGTAACTTCTTCATTTGCTATCTATCCTTTTATCTTGTTAACAGCAACACATATAAATATATCTTCATTTCATTATTTCATTTATTCCAACTAATCTCATTTCATTTCATCCATTCACTCAAACAATAATGATTTCTCCTGATTTATTTATTGATACAACTATATCACTTAATTCAAGAAGTTTAGATCCAAATTCTCCAAATTCATTAAATCAACATTCTTCAATTTCAACTGCAAATACAAATTCAACTAAATTTTCTTTAAATAATACTTTTAATAAATTATCAACTCATTCTTTTAATGATACTTCAACTATTGTAATTGATGATAATTCTAACAGCGATTTAAATGATTTACATTCTCCAATTATTGATACATTTACCAATAATAATAATAATAATAATAATAATAATGATATTTTATCAAATTCTGATTTAAATTCAATTAATTCTCTGAATTCATTAAATTCAATTAATTCATTAAATTCATTAAATAAAAAATCTTTTACTAGAATTAAACAAATTAAAGAATTAGTTAATACTGAAGATATTTATTTAAAATCAATTAAAAATATTAATAATAATTATTTAAATATTGCAATTTCAAAAAATTATAATTATCCAATTTTTTTTTTAGATTTTAAAAATTGTATTGATAAATTAATTAAATCTCATTCAATTTTATTAAAAAATTTAATTATAATTTATTCTGATTTATATAAAAATTATAATAATTTAAAAATTTTAGAAGATTCTTGTTTTATTGATTCAAAAAAAATTAAAAATTTAATTAAATTTGAAGAATTAAATTTAATTAAAATTTGTAATTTATTAAATAATTCAATTGATGTTAAAATTTATTCAAATTATGTTGAATTATATCAAAAAATTTTATCTTATCCAAATATTAAATCAATTGAAAGATTAAAATTAAATTCAATTTTAATTGAAGGTGATTTTACAATTTTAAATAATTCAAATAAAATTAATCCATTAAATCCAAAAATTGATTCAAGATTTATGTCTTTAATTCAAATGCCAACTATTAGACCTTCAAGATATGGTTTAATTTTAACTTCATTAAAATATAAATGTACAAATGGAAATTATTTTTCAAATTCATTTCAATTTAAAATTAATAATTCAATTCAATTAAATTATGATTTTTGTTTTAAAATTAATAATCATTTAAAATTAATTGAATTAATTCAATTAAAAAATTCAAATTTTAAAAAAATTTCAAAAAATTGGTTTAATTTAAATAATTATAAAATTAATTCTTTTAATTTTAATTTTATTCATGATTTAAATGATTTAATTTTTACTGGTTGTTTTCAAATTGTTTATAAACAAAATAATTTAATTCAATCTGAATTTTTATCAATTTTTTTATTTAATAATCATTTAATTATAGGAAAATTAAATCAACAAAAAGAACCTGAATTATCAATTAAATTTATTATACCATTAATTTCAATTAAAAATAAATTTGAATTAATTAATAATCAAATTCAAACTCATTATTTTAATACAATTTATAAATATTCTTTTAATTTACAATTTGAAGAAGATGAAAAATTATATGAAATTTTATGTTTATTACCAAATGAAAATGAATTATCAATTTGGTTAATGAATTTATCAAAACAATTAATTAAATTAAATTATCCATGTCTAAATGATGATTGGTATTTTAGTAAAGATAAAGAATTTCAATTAATTAATTCAAATTCATTTAATAATAATGAATTAAATTCAAAATATATAAATTATTTTCCAAATTTTTTAAATTTTATAAAATCAAAAGAAAATCCACATGTTGATCAATGTTGTTGTATTTTAGTTAAACATTTTAATCAAAAATTTAAAAATGATATTCAAGGTGAATTAATTAATGTTAAATTAAATGATAGAATTTCAACTCAAAATTTAATGATTGAATTAAATTTATTTAATGATGAATTAAATAAATTTGATGATTCAATTATAATTAGATCATTAAAAAAAACAAAAAAAAATTATTCATTTAAATCAATACCAACAATTACAACAACCACCACAACAGAAAATATACCTAGATCAATCAATGATATAACATTATTAGGTCCACCAACTACATTAGGTCATAATAATGATTTAAAGAAAATTAAATCAAATAATTCATCAGTTAGTCGTACTGGATCAGTTAGTGATAGTTTTATTAGTTATGGATCATCATTGAAGAAGAAATTTAGTTTTAGAAAATTGTATAAATCTAATAAGAATAAGGGTGATGATGGGAAGAAGAGAATGGGGGTTTATGGTGATTTGGAATTTAGTTTGGATTGTTGATTGTTGATTTGTGTTTTGGTTTTGGTTTTGGGACTGATGGTTTTTTATATTGTCGTCTATTTTGATTCAATTTTCCAACTTTTCAATTTTCATTTTCTTTTGTTTTCAATTATTATTTATTACTATTGCATGAAATGATTCATTTTACTATATTAATTATAAGAGATTAATCTCTATTTATCCAAATTCTACTCTTATTATCATTATAAATTTCGTTATCTCATCTACTTATTTCCTCTAGTTATACTTCAGATCTTCTTATTCATCATTATAAATTTATTTCTCTTTCTCCTCAGATTCTAATTTTATTATCATTATAAATTTCATAAATTTCATAAATTTCTACTTTTATTATCATTATAAATCTTGTTATCATTAGTGTATTATTTTCTTATCAATTGGGTTAATTATGTTTTATTACATTCCATTGTTGTTTTCTTCATTTATTCATTTATTTTATTTTCATTGCTGTTTATCATTTGTTTTTCATTTATTCACTATTATCTGATTATTTGTTCATTTATTCATTATTTTCTGATTGTCTGATTAATTGATTTGATTTAATTGTTCATTATTTAAATTTATTATCAATTAATTAATCAATTAATTGTTTGTTTGTTTTAACAAAATAAAGAAATTGGTTTTTCCATTTTCCATTTTCAATTTTTACTTGTTTGTTTGTTTGTTTGTTTCAATTTAAAAATAAAAGAATTAAAATTATTCAAAAGTTTATTCATTCATGTTTTTAAAATTTAATTATTAATTATTAATATATTAGAAAATTTCAAATTTAGATTTTTTATTTTACATTACATATGTTTATGTTACTTTTTTTTTTTAATTTATTTGTTTGTTTGTTTTTTCAGTTTTTTTTTTAATATTCATTGTCATTGTATGACTTTGTTGTTTCTTTTTTAATTATTTGTTTGTTTGTTTATTTGTTTGTGATATGCACATGGTCATTGTATGACTATCTTCTCTTCATTTTATTTTATTTTATTTTATTAATTCTTGTCGTTATTCTTATACTTTTTTTTATTACTTTTATTTTTGTTTTATTTCATTTGTTTTATTTGTTTGTTTGTTCTTGTGGATTTGTTTTAATTTGTTTTAATTTGTTTGTTTGGTTTCATTTTTTTCTAAAGATTAATTTGATTAATTGATTGATTTCAATATTAATTTTACATATAAGGAATTCTTATTTTCTTTCTTATTTTTCTGTTTGTTATGTTATATGTTATATCATATGTTGGATATTGGCTATAGTTAGTTAGCTGTGCTGATTCTATTTTTTTTTTTGTTTTGTTATATAACTTACACGTACTTATTTGATTATTGTTTTAATATATTTTTTTTAATTGCATTGATATTTATCTTTTGTTGTAGACTTGTAGTTGTTGATTGATTTGATTTACTTTAGAATTTCAGATTAAGTACTGTTCATGTTGATGTTACATTATCTCATATTACAATTACATGTATACAATGTACAATGTACAATGTACAATGTACTTCAAATGATCAATTGATGAAATTAATCACATTTTCATACATTACATTGTACTAACTTTTACTTTTTCAATTTTCAATTTAATTGCAATTAATTGCATGGTTGATTCAACGTATACGTGAAATAAAAATCAATTCATAATTAAGTTTAAAGGAATTTTACAACGTTAATTAATATATGTATGATTGTTATCTAAAGTATCTAAAGGAGCTATAAACCAAACCAAAAACCAAATCCAAAGACATCGTACGTCTTGAAAGGAGTACAGATTAATTGAGGATATATTTTTTTGAATTTTTTATATATATAGATTTTCATGTTGATTTTATAGATTAAATTTTCATGCATGTTCATGTTTCTATGGTTCAGGTTCATTTAGTACTTATTACTAGTAGTTGTTGATGATAATCTAAAAAAGAAGAAAAAGAAGAAATCAAGTTGATCCTTTATCTTTTTTTTTTTTTTGGTTTGCCGGTCGATCGGTCATGATTAATCATGAATCATGATTCATGATGATGGAATTGAATATTGGATATTGGATATTGAATTGGCTGGTTGGTTGGAGTTAGATGTAATTGGATATTGGTGTATGGTGTATGTGTAGTTATGAATATATATGTTATAGGGGTAGTAACACTGGCGCTTGCTTGTACATTTTGTAGTTGTAGACAATTTTAGTCGAGTAGAGCGTACTAAAGGGTTTAAAAGGAACAGAGAATGTCACTCCTTCTTCTTACCATCTACTTCATTTCTATCAATTATATGGTTAAATGGTCTTGATCAATTGGTTGTTCATCTTATGATGTCTTATAGTGTCTTATGGTGTCATGAAAGGTAGCTTCATCTTTTCAATTGAATATGGATTATGATTAAATTTTAAGTGGCAAAAATTTAAATTTGTTTCCCTTCCCTTCCATCATTTTGAGGTTTTGGTTTTATGGTTTATAATTTATAAACTATTGATAATTTTCTTAATTGTTTTACTGCATGTCTTTTAAATTGTTATACTAAGATGAATAATATTCCAAAAGTAATTAAACTTACCATCTGAATTTTCCATAATGTAAATATGACATAACATATTAATAAAAATTTCCATTACATGTAACTGTTTGAAAGAAAGAGAAAGAAAGATTTTTGAAATTTACCAATAATGCTTTAATTCTTGGTGGTTATGGTTGATTTGATTTTAGGTGGTAAAAATTCAACTTTTGTAAGTCAAATATTAAAAGATTAATATGCGATGAATTGAATAGTATGTTATGCAAAGTGAATTATTCAATGAAGTTTATAATCCATGGGAAACAATTGTATGATTTGTCTTCTAATTGGACGCCTAAGTTTATCAAGTACCCTGGTTATAAGGTTTCATATGAAGATCTTGAACTGGTTATTAGGTTCCTTGAAAAACAAAACAAATTAAAGAAACTTGTTATTATTAATGATATACAATTGACATGGTCATATTACTATGGTGAATCAATTAAAGGTGATCCAAAATATCTTTTAAAAAGATTTTATCGATTAACCAGAATGTTTTTTTCAAGTTCTTTCAATAGTCATGAAAATTGGAAAGTTGAAATGTTAACAAGGTTCAATTCTTTGAATACGATTCGTACCGATATATTTGATTTTGTAGATGCTATCTCAGATGAAGAAAGCTGGAATCCTGGGAATATTATGAAAATAAAAGTATGTTTCCCCTCTTTACTTTCCGAGGAGGCTGTGAATATTACTAGAAGAATAACCAGATATTTTAAAAATTTGAAGGTGTTAATAATCGTGTATCAAACACTAATACCTGAAGAATATTCTGATAGTATTTGTGAGGAATTGGTGGAAGTTGTGAGATCAAATAATCATCTTAAAAAGATCAGTTTCCAACACAACAGTTTCATGGTTTGGCCCCCAATTATAAATGAACAACCTTCTCAAGAATTTATATCTAAGCTATATCCAATTATAAAGTATTTTAAGGATTTGAAGTTATCTTTTAATCCTAATATTGAGTTTGGTGATGATCTCAAATTTTTATCAAATAAAATCAATCCAATTAAAATTAGTTTATTCTTCAAAAGAAAATCATGGTTTTTTAATCAATTGGTCTCACTTGATACTTTAGAATGCAATTCACTTAAAATATTAGAAGTTACTTCTGAAAATAAAACAAGAAAGTTAAATTTTCAATTCAATCATCAAAGAAAAAAATTGCCAAATTTGAATGAAGTTAATATAAATCATTTTAAGGTTCAAGTATTAAGACTTGATGTCTATAATTTGAAACTTGTCTTAGAATATTGTGAAGTAAAAAATCCAGTTAAATTACCCAAATCAATAAAAATTCTAGATTTAACAAGAACATATTTCAGACTTGAAAATAATGAAAATTTTAGTTCCTTAGCTAAATTGAAGATTAGATGGACTAGATCAGAGAAGAGATTAGTTTTAGATTTTATTGATTCTCTTAAAACCTCAAATATCAGAGAAATATATGTTTCATTGGTAGCTAGTTATTATCATGCCAGTACCACCTTAACCAGTTTTCCAGAAGATGATGTTGGTGGTACTGATTTTCAAATAAGTTGGGAATATCCCAGAAAGAATGTTTCTATTAAATCCTTTGATAAAAATGCGTCAATTGCTCTTTTATGTTGCATTATAATCAAACAAATGAATAGAGGGACCTTTGTTCCAGACAAGCTAACTGGTAATCTTTCAGTGGAATATCAAAATATTTAAAACTATTGATGATAATTTCAATTTTTAAAAAGATCGGTAATAAGTTTCAAAAATATATTCAGTTTTAACCAATATTATTTAGTTTCAAGTTCACATAATCAATAACAGGTGTATAAAACGCTGAAAGAAACGAAATGAATTCAATTTCATTGATTAAACTGTTATAATTCCTAGAATTATCTTTATTGAACTATAGCTTTCTATAAGTCTAATTGATAAGATTATGTTTCCAAAAGATAAATTACCTGCTGTTATTGTTTAGCTTTATAATTTGGTCTTTAAATTAAATTAAACTATATCTTTAAAATACGTTTTTATCGACCTTAAATGTAAACTTATTGGTAGGTATGTAAAAATTCAATATGAAAATAAATATGATTAAAATGTGAAAGAACAAAACTATAAACAATACGTAAAAGGAAACCTAATTAAAAAAAAAACTAAAACATTAACCAACAACAAAAACAAAAACATAAAATTCAAAGAAAAACTAACAAAAATAAATATAGAAATTAAAAACAAATTAAATAGATTAAATCATGAAATTCTTTTTTGTAATGCCATAACATCTTCAATTTTAGTTAAAGCCAATTCTAATAATTCTTTTCTTTCTTGTAATTCAATATGACTTTTAATCTTTGGATCTTCTTTCGCAAAATTTTCAATTTGTTCAGAAGTTAAACCATTACTATCACCACTACTTAATTTTTTTTCTAATTCTCTTGGAAATGAATAATAAAAATCACTTAATAATTCAACATTTAAAAATAATACAGCAGTTTGAGTTAATTTTTCAGCAACTACATCCATAAAAATTTCTGGACATTTATATTTATTATCTTTAAATTTACATTGATTTGAATTTTGTAAAAATTTTAATCTCATATTAATTAAATTTGATCTATCTTTTAAAAAAATTGCTTCACGACCTCTTGATAATAATCCTGAACTAAAACCTAAATTTTCTCTAGCCATATTTTCACCAATTGAATTATGTTCATTTTCTAAATATGTCATAATTTGTTTTAATTTATTACCACCAATTGTTCTTTTCAGTTCTTTAAATGCTTCATCACATTGTTTTAATTCTTCTTTTAATAATGATGTTGCATGTGATCTACTAACTTGCCATTCTCTATCTTCAACTTCAATTTCATATTTATATGGTTTAATACAATTTTCAACTTGATCTGCAGTTGAATTATAACGTTGATTTAAAACTGTTGTTGCAGCATCTTTAATTGCATCTTTAATTAATGGATGAGTTCTTAATTCAGTATTATCTAATAAAACACCTAATTCAGTTAAAATTGCATCAGTTACTAATTTAGTTGATAATCTACCAACACCTAATTTTGTTAATGATGCTGTAGATAAATCTAATTTTCTATGCCAATAACTATCATTTGAATTTGAATTTGATAAATCTTCTAATTCTGGTTTATTTTTATCTTCTCTTTTATCAGTTGTTGGTAATGGTGGTAAATTCCAATATTTTAATGCAATTAATTCTAAAACTTGTTGATCCAATTCACTTCTTAATAAAGATCTTAATTCTGGTCTACCAAATTTATCACTAAATTCTTTAATTGCAATTTTTAATTGATCAATTGTTTGTGCCATAAATTTTTCAGATGTTAAATCTCTATCATTAAATTCAACTTTAAATTGATAACTTGTTTCTTCTAATTCATTTGAAACTAAAACTTGCATTGGTTTTAATGATGTCCCCATTGATTTTTCTAAAACTTTCATTAATTTCTTCTTTAAATTCTTTGTACCTGTAATTGTACCTTGAAATTCAGATTTATTTTCTTTAAAAAAATTTCTTTCAAAATTTTGTTGTGAA
Source organism: Ambrosiozyma neoplatypodis (assembly GCA_030567495.1). Taxonomy (NCBI): domain Eukaryota; kingdom Fungi; phylum Ascomycota; class Pichiomycetes; order Pichiales; family Pichiaceae; genus Ambrosiozyma; species Ambrosiozyma neoplatypodis. The sequence goes on along the minus strand of JAJLSG010000490.1, from coordinate 2,673 downwards.
ATAAATGCTTGAGTACCAGATTGTCTTCTAAAAATTGATTGAGTTGATTGTGGTGCTTTTGTAATAACACCAACATAACCCATTCTTAATGGATATTTTTTATTTAATAACATTTTAGTTGCTTGATCAGGATCAATTAAATCAATTTTTGTAATAACACCAATTGTTCTTTCACCTTTTGGATCAGCTTTTTTAGCAGCTCTTAATGCAGATGAATTTGCCAGATCAACATCAGCTGAACTAATTGCTAAAATAATATTTGGTTCTTCTAAATATCTATTACATAATTCTCTAATTTTATTTTTTAATGTAATTGGTTGATCAGCTGCTTCAACTTGAATATAACCTGGTAAATCAACTAATGATAAATCTGGAACTCTTGGAGATCTAATTGTTAATTGAATTGGATCATTTGAAACTGCTTCATCATGTGGAACAGCCATATTTAAATCAAATAATATTTTTTGAACTTGAGAAAAATCAGTCATATTAAACATTTTTAATGCAGGAAATTCAGCAGTTTCACCAGCCATAGTTGAATCATTAACTAATGTTAATTCAATTGGTCTTCTTGTAACCATATTTGAACCTTTTGGTAAAAATTCTTGTCCAACAATTGATTCTAAAACTGATGATTTACCTGAACTTTGAGATCCAATAACAACAATTGAAGGTAATTTTAATGCATTTGTACCACTAACATTTAATAAAATGGATCTAATTTCAATCATTTGTCTAGTTAAATTTAACATTTGATCTTCAATTGCATCATCTTGTGATTCATCTTCAAGTTCTTCTTCTTCATCATCATCTTCAATTAACTTTTCTTCTTCTTCTTCCTCATCATCAGTACTTAAAGCAATACTAGCAGCGGCACTACCACTACCAACAGCAACATTGTTATTACCATTTGGAGGATTTTGTTGTTGATTTCCTTCTGATGAACCTGAACTTGAATTTGAATTAACATTTTCCATTAATTCACTAAAGAAATCATTAACACCATTTGCCATATTACTTGCACCATCAGCTAAATTACCAGCAACATTACTAGCACCATCAGCTAAATTACCAGCAAGATCTTTAGCTTTATCAAGTTGATCAGTTGCATAAGAACTTGCTTCTTCAACTTTATAAGCAACATAAGAACCAGCAGCAGCTAATCCTCCACCTAAATAAGCAGGTATTTTAACAGCTTTAACAGCTGCTCTACCAATACCAAATACAGAAAAAGGTCTTGAATTATTTAAATTTGGTTGATTTAAATGTGAAGCTGGTAAAATTGAATTAATTTTTGAATAATTATAATTTTTTCTATTTAATTTATATAAATTTGCTCTTTTATTATTAGCAAAAAATATAGTACGTCGTTGTTGTTTATGAGATTGTTTAGTTAATGAAGTTCTTAATATTATATGATCATTATTTGAATAATTCAGTGTTGTTGAAAATGATGATTTTGGAATTTTAGGTGATATTAAATTTATTAAATTCTTTGTAGATTGAATTTGAGGTTGTTGAATTCTAACAGCTAATCCAAGTATTGGATTTATTTGGTTATAGCGTGTTATCATCTTATTCTTTAGATGTTGATGATATGAATAGAATATGAAGTTGTTAATAAAAGTGGTGTTGTTATGATTTGATTCAATTTTTTTAATTTGATTTGCCTTCAACAGAGCGGTCACGTGACTCGAATTATATTAACGTTAACGTTAACTTATTGCCACCACTTTCTACTAATTACGTCTGTTAATAAAATCAAGTGAGTTTCTTAAAACCTATCAATAGGTAAAAACAAAATATAAAGTCATAAATGTATAAATGTATAAAAAAAAAGAACAGAAGTCATGAATGTAAAATCAATTACATGTACATGTATAGCTTAAACTCTATTATAACCAGAAGTTGGACCAGAACCTAAATCAATATCACCACGTAATTGACCATTCTTTAAAATCAGAGGAATAATTTCATCTTCAGCAGATTTATAATTACCAAACTCATTATGTAATTCTTGTTTTGATGCTTTTTCAAATGTACCAGTTGCACCTGAACCTTGAATATTTTTAAAAATATCAAAACTTGAAACAACTTCAGATAATGGAATTGTTGAATCTCCAGATTTATATCTTTTTAATTCATTTGATGAATCAATAAATAATATAAAATCAACTTCATTACCTTTATAAAATAACTTTTGTGGTGTAACTTTATTTGATCTATCAGTTGAAATTGATTTTCTTTCAGTATGAGTATGTTTTTGAACCATTTTGTTTTCGTATAAGCTAAGTGGATTGAATAATAACAATTGAGTTTAATAAATTGTAATTTCTATAATGAAACAAATAAAATTGAAGAAGAAGAAGTGGTGTGCAACATGCTCTCTATTTATAAAGATGGTCATCACCTAGCTTCTTCATGCTTTTAAATTGATTAATCCACACTTCAGCCAATTAAAAGAAATTGTATACAAACTACTGCTAGTTCCTGTATTAATAGTATTCAATACATTCGATATCTTCTAAGAAATTCTAGCAATTACTTGAGTGAATTTAGTTATTTTAGTAGAAATATATTGCAATTGATAACTTCAAGTCACGATACACAAATTACATGCACATAATTCTTTCGTCTATACATGATTGAGTTAACTGAATTGTTTTTTTCAAT
>JAJLSG010000489.1:0-17055 GCA_030567495.1 Ambrosiozyma neoplatypodis | reverse complement strand
CTATGATTAACTTGTAGTATCAACTCAGATAAACCTCTTTATAATTTTTACAAGGCCATAAATGGATGGGAATGCATTACAATCAATCAATAATCAAAAAGCGCATAGTTGGCTTTTTTCTCAAAACTTCAAAACCAATCCAAAACTCAAAACTAATTTCAAATCTCAAAAAAACTACTTGAAGATCTTGGAAATGCATCGAGGTCTGGAGTAATGAGAGAGATTTATTTTATGTATAGGAATCAAGGTTACTACCATATATCTGAATTTTGAAATTACTCTTCTCTTGTTGTAGTTTTCACCAAACTAATTACTGAATATGTTAGTATATCCCTCTGTGTAGCATTCTATTATTTTGTGAGTGTTTTAATTGTTGTTTAGTCAATCAAATTATAAGCTTTATCAAAATCACATACATAAGTTTGAAGTAGAATTATTGAGATTTGTGTTTTGTGCAGTGCAATGCTAATTTCTCTCGCTCACAAAAAAGCATGCTAAAATCTCAAGTGTTACCCTACCCAGCTGAGCCAGCTCTACCCCCCTTTAAAGTGCATTCTTTCTTTCTTTACTGTTTGTTCAACTTTGTTCAACTTTGCTCAACTTTGCTCAACTTTGTTAATTCTTTATACCATCTTCTTTATCAATAATGTTGGTATTTGTTATCTAAGGAATTTTATCTATTGCTCTCATGCAGCAGTGTCAGCAGTAGATGGTAATCCCATATCCAATTAAAACTTTATAACATGATGCTTTTGTTTCTGATATTTCAACCATTTTTACTGAAGGTATATCATAGGGAACCATTATTATGTACTTAACCCACTTGGAATATTGAACCAACTTCAACCAAGACATCTTCTGATGTTTTAAGACTTTGAACATATAATAACACTTCAAACCTAATTCCAAATCTGAATAGCTAAAATAACAACCTTCAGCTAGAAGTAAGGCCAATGCAGAACCTCTCACCTCTGTATTATAATAGTTCTAAAACCAGATGGATTACAGTCAAACAAACTATCACACTTAACTTTCCAGATGAAGTAAGCTTTCTAATGTGTAACGAAAATTATTATTTTTCTCCATTATTTGCTTTTCGATGAATTCTTTGAAATGATGATAGATAAGTTGGGATAAATTATCTAAAGCTGGTGATAATTGTTTTGATTCTTTTTTTGATTCTGCAGTTGGAATTTCAATGAAATCAAAACATGTTGTATCAATTGCAGCAGCATGTTTTTTATTTGCTGGTTGTTCAGTATTCACCTTTTGGGGTTGAGGGACATGAATGATTTGATTTTTGTTCAGATGACATAATATACAATTGATAGCTGTTCTGTTAGTAGTAAGTATTCACTATAGATGAATTGATTAATTACTTGTATAGTTTCCTTTCTATATATCTCTTAGCAGGAACATGAATATAAAACTCAAATAAACGCTGTAACTTGTAATTCCCCCCTCGGACTCTCGGACTGGTGTGCTACTCGGACTCGGACTGCTATCAAGATGGTGCTGAATCCAAAACCAAGGTTTATTCGATGGATGCTGCTGATTATAAGAAATTATTTAGATCCAATTCTTTTCCTCTGGATATTAAGTCGGTAGTTAAGATTTTAGATTTTTCATTTCTTTGTGATTACTTAGATTACTACAAACACAAACATTGTGGTTATAACTGTACTGTGGATGAAATTACAAAGAGTTTTCTTGAAAGATTCAATGACGAAATAAAGGCTTATGATAAACTTACTAATTTCAATAAGCTTCATCCAAAAACTCCAATTTATGTTCCACATTTTATTGATTCTGGTTATTGTAATTTTCATTTAGAGAATGCTATTTTTTCAGGTTGTTTTATTGCGATGGAAGAACTCTCTTTTGCTAATAGAAAGTTAAAAACTGAAGAAGAACGTGAGAAACTTTATTATGAGGAAAAACTGTTGAAAAAAGCTGGGATTTATCATTGTAGTTTAGCAAGAAGAAACTATTGCTATGATGGAGAAAATGCCTACGTTTTTGATTTTAACAATTGTCATATTTTAAAAAAAAATTTCCCCCCTTTTTAATAAGTCACTCGCAACGTTGTAAATGTTGTGTCACGACATACCAAATGTTGCTGGTTACCCGCTCTAAATGCTGGATTAGGACACCTCAAATAAATCGAATGTGAGCGACTTTCCTATTGTAGCGACTAATTTACGCTCGAATCTGACGCTTACGTAATATTCACATGACTTTCACATGTTTTACAGGATGATTATTGGTTTAGAGCTAGCACAAAAGTTCTGTCACAAAAAGTTCAAAACCATACCATTTGTGAAATTTTTAAAATGGTTTGAGGTTTTTGGATCGGAATTGTCAATCGGAATCAGAAAAAATATAGGTTGGTGCACGGGTTCTCTCTGGAATCTGGATTAACTACATGTATACCTACCTATTTACGAAATTAAAATAATTAAAGTAGATTAAAATTAAAATCATTTAAAAAAAGTATAGAAATTTTTTTAATAGTAAGATCATCATTTCTTTTCATCAGAATTAGAATTAGAACTGTCCCTACTTAAACTATCATTAGAACTATCCTTATCTAAAATTGGAATATTTTCAACTCTTTTAGTAATTCTTTCAGGAACAGATTCAATATTTGAATTATAAATATAGATTCCATTTGATAAAGCATCTTTTCTTTCATCTCTTTTGTATAAGAAATAAGTCACAGCAAAAACGGCATTAAATGCTAATGAAAATGCAGAACATGATGAAAAACCTTTTGGAAATCTAGGACTATCAACAGTAGCCCAAATTAATCTACCAATCCAAACATAGAACGTATTACCAATAACATAAATTAATGTAAACCCAATGGCTCTAGTATTGTTATCTTTTCTAAATAAATCCGAAGAAAAAGTGTAAAAAACTGAAGAATTCGACCAACACCAATAAGCAGAACAAAATGCAAACCATTTTGCTCCATAAGAAACATCCCAAATTGCTAATATAACATTACCTAAAAAGTTCAAAAGATATGAAAACATAACAAAACCAAATCTTTTTCTAGTTAAATCAGCTCCAAAACAAACAAAAAATGTGTAAAGTATACCTAATGCAGGTGGAATTGCACTTAATTTATTAATTTGACCAATACCCCACTTATCTAGTGCTTTTAACCACAAAATAAAACTACCTGATGGTGTATTATTTGAAGTAAAACAGAAGATACTTAATAGTGAAAGTAAATAAACATGCCATGATGTTAACAGACTTTTCCATGTACCTTTATCAAAAACAGATTTAGCTTCATCAGATGTATCAGTACCATTTTTATGCATTCTTTGTCTAGCTAAAATGATTTCATCATCAGTTAACCAAAGTGAATAACATTTGAAAGGTGTACCTGGGACAAAAGTTAACGCCAGAATTGAAACTGCACAACTTAAACAACCATCTAAAAAAAATATTAAAGTAGTTACTAGTTAGTAAAACATTCAATTAATTTGAATAATGAAAAACAAAAATAAAAAAAACTTACCAATAATAAATAACCATCTCCAAGCGGCATGCCCTCTAACACCATCCAAGTTATCATAAATGGCTTGCATCATCAGACCTGATGTAAGAACACCAAGGAACTGACCCATGTAAAAAATAGCACCTCTTCTAGCAATTTCAGAGGGTTTATACCAACTAGCTAATAACCAATGAATAATTGGAAAATATAATGCTTCAAAAGCTCCAACAAAAAATCTTAAAGCTTGTAATTGAGAAACGCTAGTAACTGCGTAAATACCAACAGTGAAAATAGACCAAGCTAATTCAATCGAAAACAATAAATAATTAGTTGGAACTCTAGGTAATAAGTACATAGCTGGAAGTGAAAATATAACAGAAGCAGCTGAAAATAATGTTTGAGTGTTAATTAAATCATTACCTTGCATATTTAAATCTTCTTTCATATTGGAAACATAAGCATTATTCAAATTTTGTGAATCAATAAATTTAACCCAATAACCAACAAAAGCATAGAAAGCAATAAAGAAATCCAATTTCCATAATAATTTAATCTCATCAGGTTTTGTTCCTTCTTCATACCATTCAAACCATTTGTATCTTTTGGATTCAGCAGTTGTTTCACGATATTCAAATTCATCAAAGAATTTCCACCAAGGTCTATTTGATTCATCTCTATACTCTTGAATCTTAACATATTGACCATCATCTAATTGTAACCAATCTGGATGATTTTCAAAATCAATTTCTTTTTCATGATCTTCTAAAAATGGTTTTGAATAATCATTTGGATCATTAACTATTCTCTTTTTTGGAAAGAAACTCAAAAGATTAACCATTATTTAAGTGTTATTTCTTGATTAATTAGGAACATATAACATTTAGCTAGATGATTGTAAATAAAAAAAAAGAAGCAAAAGTGGATCCATTTAAATAATCATATGAATTCAAGTTATTCAATTGAATTATAGAACTATGGCTCTTGATAAAGTTGTACCCCAACTTGGCATTGCATCATTGATACATGCCCTGATCTTGAATTTATAAATTGATAATTAATTGAATCATATATTTTATTGACCCTTGAAGCAGATTTAATTAGGTTTTGTAAGTTGTAACATGTATATTAAGTAAAACCCCAATTAACATGATTATAATTTTCAAATTTCTAATTTAATATTTCTATAGGTTAATTGAACAAAACAATTAAAGACGTTGTGGAATCTGTGGCAGTTATAAGCCAAGATAGCTGCAAATTTTATTTTTTTATTTTTCTATTTATTTTTCAATTTATTACGTAAGATATACCTGTTTATTATGTAAATAAATCAGAATAAATTAGAAGTTGCCAAAATTGTCCAATTCTAATCAATTAAAAGTCTTCAATTCTTTCTAACAGTAATTGGCAAAACCTTTAATTCACTATCAAACTGATGATACAATAAAAGACCATCTGATCTGACCTTTTCTTCACCTACTTACGTCAGCCTCCCTATTAGCTACGTGGCAGCTGATTTGCTGAATTTATTTTTTTGATCCATTTACTTTCCAACCTTTTTAACTACTTTTTTTTCCTAGAAATAAAATTGATATCAATATAATCTTGTAATTGCACTCAATTGCAACCAACCACTTTCCTATTTATTTATTTATTATCTATTTATTTATTTATTTCTTAAGTATGCATATGGCCCAGAGTCAAGTCACGTGCTTTGCTTTTTTAGCGGCCTTTTCCATTTTTATGAGTTTAATTTCCATAAACTACAAAGCATTTCCTGATTTTTTAATGGTTGATTTATTTTCAAGTTCAAAGTCAAACAACTTCAAACAACAAGCCGGTATAGATTCACTGATAGATTCTGATTCATATCCAGTGAAAATGACAAACTCCCCACTGATAGAAACATGTAAAGAGTGTTATCAACTCGTTAATGAGTTTTTAAATGATCCAGTTCCATATACTTCAAAAAGATCAATTCATCCATCTCCTGAATTTCATAATCAAGAGTTACATTTGAAGACTCAAGAACAAGTTAAAAACACTATTAAGAATTTAGAAGAAGTTCTTGATTTATATTCATTAGATGAATTAGCAATAAGTTATAATGGTGGAAAAGATTGTTTAGTTTTATTAATTATTTACATGTCAACTATTTATTCAAAATATTCAAATAATCTAGATTTATTAACAAATCAAAAATTGAATTCAGTTTACATTAATTCAGAAAAAACATTCAAAGAACAAGATGATTTCTTAGATGTTTCAATATCTCAATATCATTTAAACATAACTAAATATCAAAACTCTTTAAAAGATGGATTTGAAGAATATTTAACTGCAAATCCTAATATCAAATCAATAATGGTTGGAATACGAAAAATAGATCCATATGGTGCAACATTAACTCCAATTATGAAAACAGATCATGGTTGGCCTGATTTTGTTAGAATCCATCCAATTTTAGATTTTACAACTTCAGAAATTTGGTATTTTTTAAAATGTTTGGATATTCCATATTGTTCTTTATATGATCAAGGTTATACTTCACTTGGTGGGATTAGTAATACTATACCTAATCCTATATTGAAAGATGAAAATGGTGAATATTTACCGGCTTATATGATGTTTGATGATGAACATGAAAGATTAAGTAGGACTAGTGATTCGAAAAATAAGAAGAAGAAGATAACTGATGAAAAGTTATAGGTGTTGAAAGTTTTTTTTTTTTATGTTCTTCTTTTAGAGGTTTTATACATTACTGTTATACGTACACGGGTTTGAGTTTTTTTAAATATGTTTAATGTTTTTGTTTGTTTGTTTGTTTTTATTTTCGTTTATGGTCTGACTGATTTTAATTTAATTTTACTTTTATGAATTTATCGTCAAAAATACTGTAATAATATCGATTATTAATGTTTCAAAAAAATCTGCATATATAACTTTAAAAGAACTTAGAACTCAAAGATAAACAAAAACAAGAAATAAAAGAATCATCTAAATTCTAATTTTACCTTCAACAATTGAATTGAAAATACTTTCAGTTAAAGGTTTATAAGATTTGCTATCATTATCTAAATAAAACACTTCTAATTTACCAGTTTTACCAGCTGGTAAAACAGGATCTCTATATGCTTTTTTAGAAATCTTATGAAGGGTATTGGTTTCAATACTATCAAATCTAACAAAGTAAGGTCTAGCATAAGATGGTAATTCATCAAAAGAATAATCAGCAAGTTTTTGTAAAATAGCATCTCTTTCTTCAACAGTTTCTTTATTCTCTTTATTAGTTTGAATTATAGCATAACCACATCTACCATCATGATTTTCAATTCTAGCTCCAACAACAATACAATGATCCAATTCATCAATTTTTAACAGTTCATTTTCAATTTCTGTAGTTGAAACATTTTCAGATTTCCATCTAAATGTATCACCTAATCTATCAACGAATTTCATACATCCATCTTTATCAAATTTCATTAAATCATCTGTTCTAACCCATAAATCACCTTTTTGGAAAACATCATAAATTAATTTAGAATAACCAGCTTCTTCATTATTATAATATCCATTGAAAGATTCTTTAATTTTACTTGGATCAAGAACTTTCATAATCATTTCACCTTTTTCATCGATCTTTGGTTCTTCACAAAATCCATTTGAATTTCTATAAATCGTTGAATCATCATCTTCTTCAGTTTTAGCTAATGTAAACAATTTCTTAGTCAGATGTTTTAAAATCAAACCATAGTTACTAACACAACCAGCACCAAATCCATCATATTCATAGCATGTTGTACATAATGGTGTTTCAGATGCTGAATAAAATTCTCCAATTGCTTTAATACCAAATCTTTCTTTGAATTTAAACCAAATATCAGGTCTTAATCCATTACCTGTAGCTAAAACAACTTGACCTTTAACTTTTAATTCATCTTCAGTAACTGGGGAATTGTATAAATATCTACAGATTTCACCAACATATTGAATTGTATTTGCTTTAGATAATTTAACTTGAGTCCAAAATGTTGAAGCTGAAAACTTATAACCTATACAAACAGTACCACCTGCACATAATGTTGGCGAAACACCCAGATTAATACCTGTACCATGATATAAAGGATTTGAAGTATATAAGATTGTCTTGTCTGAAATGTGATTAACTTTAGCAAAAACAGTAGATGCAAAATATACTCTACGCCATGAAGTAATTGCAGATTTTGGTAAACCAGTTGTACCTGAAGTATTAACCAAATTACCAGCATCATAAAATTTAACATCTTTATTTCTAATTGAATCTAATTGTCTAAATTCTGGTTTTTCTTTAATTAATTTTAATAATTCAAATTCATCAAATTTAATAAAATTAACAGTTGATAAACGATTCTTAATACTTTTTTCAGAAACTTCAAAATTTATATAATATGGATCACTTTTATCAATAAGAATTGCATTTGGTTTAACAACATCAATTAAATGAACTAATGGATCATGACTTGTATTATAATTTAAAAAAAATGGAAGAGCACCAATATTCCATAATGCAAAATATAAGATAAGATAAATTGGTTTATTTGAAATGAAAAGACCAACAACATCACCTTTTTGAATATTATATTCTTTATTTAAGATATATGAAGCTTTTAAAATCAATTCTAATAATTCTTGATATTTAAATCTCTCAATTTGAAATGCATCATCACCTTGACCTTTCTTTTCTGGAATTGGTCTTAAAAAAACAAGTGCATCTTTATCTTTATATTTTGGATTTAGACAATTTGATTCAAGAAGATAAAATAATGAATGATTGTTAACAGCTAATGCTTTTTTATATTTAAGTAAAACTAAACCAACATTAACAATTTGTTGAATATCTTGAGTAAATCTATACTTGTCATTCAATTTCTGTAAATAAGATAACATCTTGATTTGTTTGACTCAATTGAAATTGTTGAACACTAAAGGAAAAGAAAGTGATTCATAATAGTAAGTAGATAAAAATGAAACAACATTTATATTTATATGGTTGATTAAAGGAGTGTGGTAATATCTAACTAGTAAAAGGCTTAATTGAACTGAATCCATATATATATTTCAATCAATAGAACAAAAAATCCATGAATTTATCCAATTAAATCAACGAATGAATTAAAGGAGATCAGTTCAATATCAGGCGGTATAGCAGTACCATTATGTTAATTTGAGAGAGATATTTTATCAATTATATGGTCAATATAGATAAGTTACTTATATCAACTTATATGTATAACATACTGAATTAACTAAACTGATAAACAAATAACTGATTGAACATAGAGTATAGTTGAAACGAATTGAGTGAGTTGAATTTATATCGACGTGTCGTTGATGGATAAGGATAAGGTAGTTATAACGGAGATTTGCATATATGGTTGGTAATTCAATTTTACCGTTTGATTGATTCTATCTTTGATTAATTTATATGGAAAGGGGAACTGAAATGGAATGAACTCTTTTATTTCTGATCAATCAACACTAGCTTGCAAGTAATGAATGATATTGAAGTTGATTGAACTCAATTAGGCCCGAGTTAAATCCGAAAGCCTATTTCCTTGATTTAAGGTTAATTATTTCTCCGTAAATTGGTATAAATACCCTCTAAAAGTCTGATTATGGTCAGTGGATACTTCATATTATACCAATCACATAAAAACTATCTTCAAAAATGTCTGAATTTCAAAACGAAACAATCATCTTATCAAACCCACCAGAATCATCAGTTAATTTAGATTACAATTCATCAACTTCAACATTCAAATTAATTAAATCAAAATTCACAACATCAAATTTAAAATCAAATGAAATTGCAATCAAATCAATTTATTTCTCAAATGATCCAGCTCAAAGAGGTTGGATTGAAAAAAATAGAAAACCAGAAAGTATGTATTTACCACCAGTTTTAAAAAATGATCCAGTTAGAGCAATTGGTATAGCTGAAATTATTTCAATTGGTTTAAATTCAAATATTGATTATAAAGTTGGTGATTTGGTTTATGGTTTATTTACTTGGTATTAGTATCTTAACTGCTTATTTTGGATTAACTGAAATTGGTGAAATTAAAGAATCTGATACAGTTATTGTTACAGCTGCTTCTGGTGCTACTGGTAGTACAGTTGTTCAATTATCTAAACATGTTTTTAAATCAAAGAAAGTTATTGGTGTTACATCATCTAAAGAGAAATGTGAATTTGTTAAATCAATTGGAGCTGATATTAGTTTAAATTATAATGATAATGATTTTGAAGATCAATTGAAAAAAGCAACTGGACCAGATGGTGTTAGTTTGTATTTTGATAATGTTGGTGGTAAATTATTAGATCAAATTTTGTATAATGTTTCAAGATTTGGTAAAGTTATTGCTTGTGGTTCAATTTCAAGTTATATGGATAAATCTAAACGTTTTGTTGGTAATTGGGATTTAATTACAACTAGAAGATTGACTGTTAAAGGTTTTATTGTCTCTGATCATTTTGAGAAATTTGGAGAAGCAATTTCAGTTGTTTCAAATGCTTTAAAAGAAGGTAAGATTAAGTTTACTGAAGGTAATATTGTTAATATTACTGATTGTACTGATGATAAATTTAAAAATATACCTTCTGTTTGGCATTCTTTATTTGATGATAAACAACATAAAGGTAAATCAATTACTTTAGTTTCTGAATATACAAATTAAAAAAAAAAGTATATAATCTTTATTTATTTGAATTGATTCTTTTTTTTAATTTCAGTATTTTAAAATTTAATATAAATTAAAAGAAATAGTATACAAAAAAATTTGATAATAGGACAAGAAACACGCAAATAAAAAATAATAGGGAGTTTTATGTAAGTTTTTAAAAACCAACACTATAGCTGTAAAATAAATTAGTAATCAGAACATGGTTTTTATAAAAAAAGAAAGAGACATTGACATAGGGAACAAAATAAAACTTTTATGTATTGTTTCAATTGAATTAAAATAAGTTTACCATTCTGAATCACCAGTTGCTTTTTGAAATGCATAATCTTTACCTTCAATATTAGCAATACCATCTTTTAAACTACACTTCCATTTATTTTTAACTCTTTGAACTCTATCATAAAGACATAACATAATATTAGTTTCAGGATCTTCATTATCTTCATCATCATCATTATCTTCATCATCAGGATCATCTAAATCTGAATTAATTTCATCAGAATCAACACCTAAATCAGAACCTAAATCTTCATTATCATCTGAATCTGAATCATATGCTCCATCAACTTGATTATTTATCACTTTCTTTTTCTTTTTATTTTTATTTTTTAATTGTTTTATTATTTTATTCCTACTTTTATTATCAATTTCCAATTCAAATTCTATATTAGTATTACCATCCGATTGTCCTATAGTTGAACCACCAGGTAAAACGATACCTGAAGCATGATTATTATCATCATCTTGTCTTTGTAAACTAGTTGGTAAAGCTAAATCAGATTGAGGTAAATGTAAACCTTGAACACCTAAATCATTTGAATTACCATTCATTTCATTTGTAAATTGTTGTGAATTCATTAAATCATGAGACATGATTTGACCACGTTGAGCTAAATTAGCTAATGGTTCATCATCATCAGATGAATCATTTGCTGAAACATCCCAAGAGAAATTTGCCACTTTAGTTTTTGATAATCTTTCTCTCCATATTTTTCTTAAATCTAATAATGTTTGTTCATCTATACCAGAATCTTCAAAATCTTGTCTTGACTCTTGAATTACTTCTTCAATTATTCTTTCGTATAAATCGGCCTAAATAAAATAGAGTTAGTATAAAGATAAATTGAAATGAATTTAATTGAATTGAATTGAATTGAATTGAATTGTGAATTAGAATCTGAATTAAAATAAAATGTATTTTGAATCATGTGACAAAACAGTAATAATGAATACATACACATTCCTTGTTGGACATTGTAGAAGAATTAGCAATCAGGTTATCGATTAAACAGAGAGATGAGCACAGTAGATAACCTATAACCTCTTCTTCTTCTTCTCCTGTTCGAAAAATTCAACCAAAAAAAAGCTCAGCCACACCCGCCACACACGTGACTCTGCGCCACAACCAACGCGTCGAGAAAAAATTCAAAACAATCAAAACAAGTAAACAACCATCCTGTTCCTGTTGCTGTTCCAGGTGGTGTTTTCCTTTTCCTACTCACACAACAACCATGTCTACCCCTAAAGCTGATAGAATGAGATCCCTGCCTGGATCTGCTACAAAGCAAAAGTTGAGAACGTCAACAAAGGCTCCAAAATCAATCTCCTCAAAACCTTCTCCGGTTAAAGCAAAAGCAAGAGATACAATGTTTACAACTAAGACTCAAGCTCAAACTCCAAAGAAAGATGGTTCTGATCCATTTAAGAAGATCCCTCATGGTTTAACTTATAAACATGAAACTAGACATCATCATGGTCGTTCTAAAAGTGATACAACTGTTACCACTTCACCTAATAGAAGATGTTCAATGTCTCCAATAGGTAATGCTAGAATGGTTTCACCAGTTAGACATCCTTTAACTTGTATTAAAGATTCAATTAATGCTAAGAAATTTGATAATTTAATGCTTGGTGCAAAACAAGATTTAACTAAAGTTTTAGAAAGTGCTGTTAATACAAACATTACTGAAAAAGAAAATAAAAATTCAAAGACTACAACAACAACAACGTCAACGACAACAAATAATAACAACAACAGCAATGAAACTGATAACAATGACAACAAAACTCAAGATGAAAGTAATGATAATTATGAAGATGCCACTTCAACTCATGAAATGATCCATTTAAATGATAGTGAAATTGTTAATGATATGTTAGGTAATTCAAGTATTCTGAAATTAGTTTTAGAACAACAAAATGAAAATGATGAAACTTCTTCTTCACCAATTAAACCACAACGTCAAAATAAAAAGAAGAGACTTTCAAATGAACATTCTTCTGATATCCCTACAAATAAAAAGCAACATACTGATAATGATGAGAAATTTAGAACTCCTTTAAAAATTAACGAGTCAACTAAATTAGCTACTCCTCATAGAGAACATCATTCAAGAATTATTGATGAATCTGCAATTATTAATTTAACACATCCTGATAATAATAATGATAGTGATAAATCTCACCTACAACAAAGTCCTTTAGCTAATGTTTCACAAGGTTCAATCAATATGCATAATGATGAGATTATAGAAGGTGAAACTGAAGTTATCAGAGATTTTAGAAAAGTTAATAAAGTTGGTATTCATGATCTTTCAACAGCTGGTGCAATTGATGCTGATGATGAAGAAGACGAAGAAGAAGAAGATATTAAAAGAAATACCCATCAAGAAGGTGAAGTTTTGTCTCCAGTTAAATTAAGTTCAAAAGTTTCTCCATTAGATGTTTTCAATTCAATTTTTGAACAAGAAAGTGAAAGTGAAAATGAAAATGATGATAATGAAGAAGATGAAGATGAAGAAATGACTGATTTAGATTCTAATTCAACTTCCATTCCACTTTTTAATACTAATCAAATCGATTCAATTAAAGCTAAATATACTGATTCAATAACTTCATTAAAATCTGAAATTTCAGAAAAACAACAAGAAATTAAAACTGTTACACGTCAATTAAGTGAATCTGAAGGTAATGTTAATTTATTAAAAGAAGAACTTAATGATGTTACATCTGAGAATAAAAATTTAGTTCAATTTAATGAAGCATTAACTTTAGAAATTGAACAAACTAAATTAAGTATTAATTCATTATCAAATAAATTAAATAATATTGAATCAAGTAAGAAGAATTTAACTTCAAAATTAAATAAGTTAAAGAATGCATTTAAACAATTGATGACTACTGCAAGATCATATGAAAGTGAATTATCTAATAAACAATTAAAGATTGATGAATTAACTCAAGATGTTAAAATTTTAAATAATTCAAAAGCTAATTTAAGAAGTGATAATATTGAATTAGAAACTAAATTAGAATTACAAAATAAACAATTAGATAAATTAAATTTAGAAAGAAATTCAATTAATTCTAAATTAAATGAAACTATTGAATTAAAAGAAAATGTTGAAATTGAATTGAATAAAGTTAATAATGAATTAAATGATTTAAAAAAATCAATAACTGATAAAAATGGTACTAATGAAAAATTAGAAAATGAAATTAATTCATTATCTAATAAAGTTACTGAATTAACAAATAAATTAGATGATTCTAAAATTGAAATTAAAAATTTGAATGATCAATATGATTCTGAAAAATCATCAAAAGAAACATTACAATCTGAATTAACTGAATTAAATAATCAATTAAATTCAATGTCTAATGAATTAGATCAATTAAAAAATAATATCAGTAATGAACAAGGTGGTTTATTAAAAGTTACTGAAGAAAAGAAAGTTTTAATCAATGAAAAATCAGAATTAGAAAATGAAATTAATGAATTAAAAAATAAATTAAATGAAGTTACTGAATTACTAAAAGAAACTGAATATAAATCAAATGAAATTATTAATTCAAAAGACACTGAATTAGAAAAATTAAATATTGAATTAAATAATTTACAAAATCAATTAAATGAATTAAAAGAATCATTTGAAACTAAATTAAAATCATCAAAAGAAGAAACAGAATCAAAAGAAAATCAATTATCAACACAATTAACAGAAATAACAACATTAAAACAATCAATCATATCATTAGAAAATGATTTAAAACAAGCTAATGATAAAATAAATGAAAATGAAAAATCATTAGAAGCTCAACTGGAAAAATTAGCACAAGATTTATATTTACAATATGCTGCAAAACATGAACAAAAAGTTTCAATTTTAAAAAAAGGTTATGAAATGAAATGGTCATCAAAAATGAAAAAAATTATGAAAGAAAATGATGAATTAAAAAAAGAATTAGATTTAACAAAGAAAAAATTAGAAATTGAAGGTAATGAAAAGAAACAATTGGTTAAATTATGGGAAGAATATGTTAGTTTAGAAAATAATGAAAAAAGTCCTAGAAAACCAACTCAAAAATCATAATTTTTTAATAATTTAATTTAATTTTTGCTTATTTGTTGTTCTGTTTGTTGTTCTGTGTGTTTTGATTTCTTGTTGAATAATTTTATTTGGTTTTAGTTTTTATTAAATTTGATTTTAATTTTTCTTAGTTGTTTTATATTTGGAATCCCTTTTTTTTTTATCCTGACTTTTGCTTGTATATCACTTTCTTCTCCCCTTTATTATTTCTTCTTTACTTTCGTGAATTGTTTTTTATGAATCTTTACAGATATCCATTTTTATTATTATTATTATTATTATCTTTAGTATTTTTGTGGTTTTTTTTATCTTCTCTTTTTTATTTCCTACTTTTTATATTATTTTTTTTGGTTATACCTCTTTTTTATTCCCCCTATTTTTTGTATTTCTTAGTTTATTTAGAAAATATTATACTCATATTTATATTTTTATATTTTGATACTATACTATACTTCTCGTCGTTTAATATTTAATAATTTGTTTTATCTATTATTTCCCTATTGTATAAGTCGACGCGTCTCTCTGGTGCAATCGACGCACACTCACGTGACCACTTACCCGGCCTTATTTTCTCTATTTTGAACTTTTCAACTTTTTCAATATTGAATTGATTGAATTACCATAAAAACACATAAATAAATAAATAAATAAATAAAGATCATTATTAAATATCAAATAATATGTTATTTAGTATCAAGGATTTTAATATTTCTCTTCTTGGGAAATTTAAAACAACATTAACACAAATCAGATCAGCACATAAAAAAGCAGGTGGTTCAAGAACTCATATGCAAGATTCAGCTGGTAAAAGATTAGGGCCAAAGAAACATGAAGGACAACAAGTTAAAACAGGACAAATTATATTAAGACAAAGAGGTACAAGATGGTATCCTGGTACTAATGTTGGTATTGGTAGAGATCATACATTATTTGCATTAGAACCTGGATTTGTTAAATTTTATTTAGATCCATTTCATCCAAAGAGAAAATTTATTGGAGTTTCATTAAAACAAAATGATAAATTACCTTATCCTCATTTTGAACCAACTCCTAGAAGATTTGGTAGAGAATTAATTAAATCTGAAAAATTTTCAAATCAAGAAGAAGAATATATGAGTAGAAAAGAATCATTAGGTTTACCAAAATTATTAGAAGAACAAAAATTAAGACAAGTTAAAAGACAAGAGAAATTTGAAAAATTTGAAAAAGAATTATTAAATTATATGGAATTAAAAAATGAAGAAGATATTAAAAAAGCTGCTGAAAGATTAGTTAAAATTGATGGATTTTTAAGAGGTGGTAAATCATTATCTGATTCTAGATTTTATACAACTTATAATTATAATTATGATTTAAAATTATGTTTAAAAAGAAAAGAAATAAATGAAGATGAATATAATGAATTAAAATCAAATTATGAAATTTTATCAAATAAAGTTGATTCATCAATAATGTTTGATTGTAATTTTAGATTACATGAGAATTTATCAGAAGAAGAAATTAAATCAAGACAATTGTCATTAATTGATGAAATTAAAATATTAGTTCCAAATCCATTAAAACCAGTTAGTAAAGAATCTGCAAAAGAAGTTTTAAAAATATTAGATTCATCAGTTTTTTCATTAAGACAAAAATTACAATTAAAAAGAAAGTATTTGAAACCAACATTACCTGAAAGTGAAGAAACTTTAAGTAATTCTAAAGATAAGAAATCTATAACTATTAATAGAATGAATTATGAAACTAGAAGAGTGGAGACTATTTATCGTTCAAAGAATGCTTTCTTATCAGTTCATGGTTAATATATTTCATTCAATTTTCATACTGTACATATAAATTAATTTTACATTTTACATTTTACATTTTATATATTCTTTAATTTTATAAAAAGTAACATGCACGACATATATATAGTAAGGTTTTAAGTAAAGGTAATTGTAATCATTTTTTAATATTTGAATTTTCATTTTGTTTCCAAGATGAAGTACCATCTAAATAAACTTCATTTTTCCAAATTTCTACATTTTGTTTAATTTGTTCCAATAACCATTCACCACATTCCCAAGCTTGTTTTCTATTTTCAGTTGAACAAACAATAATAATACTTTGATTTAATATTGAAACATCACCTAATTTATGAACAATTGCAATTTTATTAGCATTAAATTTAATTAATGCTAAATTTGCAATTTTATTTAATGATTTTAAAGCTAATAATTTATGAGATTCATAAGTTAATTTTAATACTTTTTTATTATTAAATGAATTTTTAGTTGTACCTAAAAATGAAACAATTGCACCTGAATTTGAAGTTTTACAAAAATCAATCAATGGTTGAATATTTAGATCTTGAGTAGTTAAGAATATTTTTAAATTGGGGTTATCTGAATGCGATTCCCATACAGATTGTTGTGACATATTGTAATATTAATATTGTAAGGATGAATCAAACCAA